>JASSUY010028681.1:0-47198 GCA_032466535.1 Forpus xanthops | reverse complement strand
CCGGGGCTGAGCGCCGCACGCACCCCGGGATCAGAGCCGGGCGGTGCCGTGGCCGCGCGGTGGAGCGGGGACGTGGCCCGGGGCGGCGCGGCGGAGCCGGGAGGCTGTGCCCGAGCGGTCACCGGCGGTACCGGAGCGGGGCTCCCCGCAGGAGCTGTCCCGTGCCCGGGGTCCCCCGGCAAGGGCCGCTCCGCTCCTCCCGGCTGGAGACGGGCTGGGGGCCGGGGGGTGGGCACGGGGGAGAGGCAAGCGGTAAGCACTGCGACCGTGTCCCGGGTCTGCTAAAACAGCCACTTTCTCTCTTTTCCCTTTTGTTTGGGGTTTGGGTTCGTGGGTGGTTTTGATTTGGGGTTTTGTGGCGCTGTTTGTTTTCCCTTAAAGCGTTTAGTTCAGTTATTCTTCAGAAACCCAAGATGTTTACCTTGGTGGCTGCTTGCAGTCTGTGTGCCAGTCCCGCTCCTATCGTGTGCTGTGTACGTACATCTCACGTAGGGTCACACAGTAACATGTTTATTAATCGGATTATAAAATGTTGAGGAGGAAGAAGATGAAAGCGGTTTGGTTGGCAGTAACCCTGTGTCTGGTGGCTGAGCACTGCCTGTGCTGCAGGACAGTGCAGCCCTCAGTCATGGCCTGAGTAAGGTGGTGTATGGAGTAGGTTTGCTCCAGCCTGGACTGCCCAGCGGGCTGGGGATCTTGGTGGGCCATGAGGGGCTGGAGAGAAGAAGGTTGCTTCAGAAAGCTAAAAGGTTTTTATTTTGCTGCTGTTTGCATCTCCTCTTGCTCCCAAACCATTTATCTCTGAGTTTGAGCACGCGGCAGGGAGGTCCAGAGCAGCTGGCAAAGCCTGTGTGCATGGCTCTGATTCATGTTTCATTCCATCACTGCAGGAGGTGTCCATCTCAGGGAAAGTTCTTCTTTCACTGTGCTTCTTCCTACTTTCCCAGTATGTGGGAGTGCGGGATGCCAAAGAGAGAGACCTAGGAAAAGCCACACAGGGTTTCACTGCTAAGATGAGGCTTCTGTTGTCTGGTTGCCGGCAATTGTGAGACTGGTTTTCCTGACTCAGGCAGTCCCTTTCAGTCCTGTGAACCTGCTAAGTCAGGCTTGGGGGGAAAAAATGGGTCTGAAGTGGGTAAATGAGCCCTATTCATTCCTCTGGACCCCCTGCTATTGAGAATGCTCAGTTTTGTGTTTTAGAGATGTTTCTGGTAACCGGAGCAGCTTCGAGCCCCGGTTGAATGTGGGGCCACGGCTGCATCCGTGTTTTTCAGGAGCTCACTGACTCCCAGTGAGTGTAGCGGTTGAACAGGGAGCTGCTGGGGCTGTTTGGAGGCCATGGGAGAGCAGAAAAGCCTTGCTGTTCCTCCAACGTCAACCATCATCCTCTTCCCTCTCTGTTCCACAACCAGAGCAGAGCCTGTGTTCTTGCTCAGTGCTGGCTCCTCTCCCTGCAGCCCGGCTCCGGGGCTTTGGGACACAGGGTGCTCCTCTCCTGTGTTCCTTGAGCTGCGCTGGGAGCAGGATGGGAGGAGCGCGCACCCTCCCAGCAGCTGATGTGGCTCTGCCTCTGGATGTTTGTTTCCAAAATAAGCATCAGGTCACGTTGGGCAGGGGCTCCCACGAGCACTGTGTGTGTGACAGTGCATCGGGGCCTGTCCCTATCCAAAGCGAGGCAGTTATGTCTGATCATAGCTGGGAGTTGGGAGGGATGGCCAGAACGGGGTGTAGCTCTGTGTCCTGTCAGTGGTTGGGAGAATAGCCGGTGACCAAATGTGGATGGCACCAGAGGTGCCTGCTCTGCTGTGCCTGGTGGTGTTTGGGTGGGCATCCTGCTCTGCTCCCTTGGACCTCCTCCTGCTCAAGACAGACCTGTACCGAGCTGACAGGAACAGGCACTGGCCTTGGGTACAAAATCTAAAGGACTTAAAAATAATCATAACTAAAGACAGAGGGTGCTTATTGTGGGGAGTGCAAGTGCATGAGTGTGTGCTGAGGATGATGTTCCCTTTGGCTCATCCACTTCTTGTGTACCACTTGACTCCTGAGTGTCCCAGCACAGACCAAAGCCTGCTGCGGGTGAAGCTGATGTTGCTCCGCGTACCTTACACAGTGGTGTGCATGCTCATCCCTTAAGTAATGTGTGGGTACGTTCTCAGATAGCCTTCCTGGAGCTGCTTGTCAAACGTGATGGCAGCAAGAGGCTGGCTTGGTGCTGCACGAAGTGCAGGGACTCTTTATTGCTCTCAAGTGTTGCCTCGGTCCAGCCACATGCAGATGTGAGGTGTATGATGGCTTGGGAAGGGACATGGCCCTACTACCCATGGGAGCCATCCCTGCAGGAGGGTGAGGCACAACCACCATCATCTGTTGGTGGCACCCAGAGCCTCGTACTGAGGTCAATGGAGGTTGAGCAGTTGGTGCCAGGAGGGATTGTACTAAAGGTGCACTAGAGCAACGTCAATCACCAAACCCATGCATCGTGTGGATACTTGTCTAGAAAGCACAAATATGTCTTGCAGGGAAGCAGTGTGTCATGTGGGTATCGCATTCTCCCACATTTCACTTTTAAAGGCTCAAGCCTTAAAGCTTAAGGCAGATTTGGCTCCAAAACGCATCCACGGATGTCATCAGGTTTGAGGATAATGCTGTGGCTTTTCCACTTCACATCACTCTTGATCCGTGCTTGCCTCTTGCTTCTGAATGAGTGTTTGGAGTGAGTTTCTGGTGAGGATAACTGCTCTTAGGAGCACGCTTTCATAAGCTCAGTTTTGGGGAACACAGTTCATTCTTTTTGCAGTGATTGGCATTTGTCTTCCCTCTTGTTGAATTTTGCTCTCTGTTAATGTTTTGCAGCCAAGTGTACCTCGCAGTTGACAAATGACAGCTGTAATTACTCTGTTTTTCAGTTATATAGGAGATCAATAGCGTGAACTTTAAATTATCACCTTTTAATGTGCTCATAAATAATCCCGAGCAAAGTCACTACTGAGGGTTTTAAAATGGTGCAACTTTCGCAGCTGCCTGGATTATTTATTAACATCTGCTGGAAACCATTGATGCAAAAGGTGCGGTTGGTGTTAACTCATCACGGTGTTTGGGCTTTGTTCATTGCCTATAGTTTCTGAAAGACCCTAAAACCACCTAAACCAGAAATTCCCCTAGCTCGGGTGGTACTTTTAATGCCACATATTGGGCAAACTGAGCAGTTACCAGCTCTGCCATGGTCCGCTGAGCAAACCATAGAGTAATAGAGCAATTCTGAGGGGCTGGCTGTAGCTGCAAGTACTTTGGATGTTTGGTCAACTTCTGCCCCTTAATTTCACTGTATTGAACATAATCAGACTCGCTCTTTGACCGACACATACTCATTTGCAGTCCTGCATTCTGTGCTGGAATTTCCTTGCAGGGCTTATGAAGTTTCAAAGGAAACATTTTGGTGTTTTCAGAAGACAGCAGTCAAGGCAGAGCCCTTCAGACTTCTGCTTTTTTAAATCCCACCCGGGCTGCTGCTATCTGCTCATGTGCTGTGGTTGAGCTAAAACTTCCTTTGCTTAAAAACGGAAAGCGCTGGCTTTGCTGTGACGGCCTTGCTGGGGGCTCTCTGTGCTGAGGGCACACAATTTATGGCCTGTGATGTCTTTTGACCTCATCTCTCCACTCAAAAGAGTTGTTCTTTCACCAGCTTTTCAGTGAAACTTGGAGATTTCATTGCACTGCAGTGTGGTGATGGGCATTGAGCTCGCGGTGCTGAGGAAGTGTGGAAGAGGGGCTGAAGGGCGGCTACACAAAGGTGGTCCTGAGGGTCCTCACTGTAGCTGCAGGAAGGCAAAAGTCCTGCCTAGAAAGGTGTTGGAGAGCTCTGCTTTCTCCTTCTTGACCAGAGCAAGCATTACCGCCTGCAGGTTTGCTGTGAGAAATGAAGGCACCACCGGTCCCAGGATGGTTGAAGGCTCCGCAGTGGTGCTGTGGTGCTGTTTGCATCCTGGACCAAGTGTTGAGATCTCATTTAATCTATGTGTGTAGGCTACTTCTCCCAATAAACTGGAGGAGTTTGGAGCCTTTGCCTCATTTCTGCTTGCTCAGGCATTGTCGCCTGGAGCCACAGCTCAGGGCGAACCCTTTCATCTTTATCTGGCTACTTTCCTTGACTCAAAGCAAGGTCATGTCACCCTCTTGTAGCTGGAAAAGTCTTGTGCTTTGTTTACTCAAACCAAACACGCAGGAAGAGAGCTGAAAGGTAATCTGCAGCGAGCAGCCTCTCACTGAGCACAGCCTGTGGGGTTTGGGAGTGAGGCGCCTGGGGGAGCTGAGCTGCTCCCTAGTGCCTCTGCTGATTGCATTCTTATCTATGTCCGACTCCTGGTGGAGACCCTTGTAGGCAAACCTTCACTTCTCTTGAATGTCCTTTGGTAATCTCAATGGCATAAGTTTGTTCTCAGCTGCAAACAAACACGGATCTTGAGGAACCCCACCATTTGTTTGGATTAAGCAGCATTGCACAAGAGTTTCTTAGCACTTAGTTTAGGTCCTCAAGATGCACATAAATGCGTAGCAGGGAATGAAAAGCCTGTTGATGGTGTTGGAGAGGAAACTTACAGCTTTACAAGTATCTCACCAGCGGTAATGGCAGAAGGAGGTGCATAGATGAAGGACACTGCTGGATTTGCTTTTGCATTGCTGGAAGTGTCACGTTGGGGTGTTCTGCAGGAAACACTTGAGAAATGCTTGGAGTGAGATGAGCTCTGTAGGTTTGGGTCGCTTGGGTTTTGTATCCAGCAGAAGCAAGTTTCAAACCTGTAACTCCATCAAAGGGTCATAAGGGCTGTTGAAAACCTCAAGGAATTGAGCTTGCATGATTTGGAAATAGGAATCAGAGCTCAAGAGTGGAAAACGTGCCAGGCGTCCACATCTGGCGATGCAGATCATGTCCATGGACTGTTACTTTATCTGCTGCTTCTCAGGACATTTAGTCCTCATAAGCAGGATTGTGTAACTCGAGTGAAAAGATCAGGTTTTGCCCTTTAAAACATCTTCCTCCCTCTTGATTCAGATCATGTCTTAAGAAGTGACAGAGATATATTTTTACAACCTGCCAGC
This sequence comes from Forpus xanthops, assembly GCA_032466535.1. Lineage (NCBI taxonomy): Eukaryota > Metazoa > Chordata > Aves > Psittaciformes > Psittacidae > Forpus > Forpus xanthops. Next base: position 42,098 of record JASSUY010028681.1, on the reverse strand, counting down.
AGTGGTGTCTGTGGGGGTATTCATGACCCCCAATCCAGCAGAATCAGCAGCTTGAGCTGTCCTGAGCCTGGCACCTACGCTTTGCATCCCATGGTGCACATTTCAGTGGTCAGTTTCATGTCCATGCCATGGAGGTGGCCTGAACCCAAGCAGTGTCCCACATCAGCAACAGTGACCTTCTGCAGCAGGAGCAGCTAATGGAAATGCTGTCTGGGAGTCAGGAGATGGTGTTTCTACCTTCAGAGCAAGCATCTAGGGCTGTGGGAGGAGGTGGGGATGGAGCAAGCTCATGAGCATCACTGCACGCTGCAGAGATGGGCACTGCCAGCCCTGCAGCAGGACCTGGGCCAGCAGCATTGAGCTCATGTCAGCTGCTTGTAGATGCTTCAGAGGAGAGTGAAAGGATCTAGAGGTTGACATTACGGTGTTCCTGCCCATGGCAGGGGGGTTGGAACTAGATGATCTTAAGGTCCTTTCCAACCCTAACTATTCTATGATTCTATGATTACCCTGCTTGTAGGGACCGCTTATTTTCCTTCCAGCTCCTCGTTGTTACTGTTTGGTACGTATCCTGACACTAGCCAGTTTGTGGTTTTAATTACTAATCCTGAGTGCTTCAGTTATCCATGCTAATATCCAGTCCTGTTCCAAACCCTCAGCATCCTGCAGCAGACACTTCTAGAGGAAAATTTGCACGAGGTTATAGCTGACAAGAACTTTGTGTATTAAGTTGCTGCTTTGTTGTTTCAAAATACGTATTTTGTAGGCTATTCCATTGCTTAAAATGAAAACAGGTCTGTAAATATGAAGATCAAACTGGGGCGTTTCACAGCTAATATTTTCCTTCCCAGTTTGACTTCCAAATTCCTTTTGTCATGTTCCTGCCAGCTGCCTCATGGGAAAAGCTTGCTTTCTCTTTTCTGGAGCTCTGTCTCCAAAATGCACTCTTTCAGCTGTAATCAGGTTTCAGAGTGAAGAGGTCTGTTAGTGGCCTGGCTTTAGGGGGTCAAAATTGAAGTATTTTGAAACCAGCTTCTTAGCTCGACGTGGCAACTCTCGTTCTTCTTACTGTTGGCAGCACTTTGTACCGTGGTGACCACGTATGAGATTAGAAACCCCGTAATCTCTGCTAATGCCAAGCAATTAACGATATATGCAAAGCTGATTCTTGGAAGTGAAGTCAAAGGTTTTGCATCGTTCTTCTTATCAAATGAACTGATACCTGGGTGTCTGTGAATTCAAGGAGCAGCAAGCTGGAAAGCAGAGGTGTTTGGGGTTTGCTTTCTTCACTCCCCCCACTCTTTAACCCATGTAGCCTAAATAAGGATAGGGCTGTTCCTGAAAATGACTGGAAAAAAGACTAAATTTTCAAGGATCTGTTAAAACGTGTGCGCTGCAGCAGCAATAAGAAAATATTTAGACAATACTTAGCTATTGGAAAATAAACTTTATAATGGTGTGTTTTTTAAATGGTTCTTTGCTTCCTTGTCATGGCTTTGTCCCTGTATTGGCTGCATTTATACCCATTTTAGCGCCAGCTGCTTATCTCCAAACTTTTGCTGCAGCACTAGGAGTACCTCACTGATTTCTCTTTATCTTATTGCAGGTAGAACTTCACGTCCACTTGGATGGAGCCATTAGACCAGAAACAATCCTGCACTTTGGCAGGTGAGTTGTAGAGGGAGGTAAGCTCTGGGAACTGCGGTTCAAAAGCATCATCCCTTCTGCTTGTCCAGTTCTCCAAGAGAAGATGCAGGCTGGGAAAGCTCTCCTCCCTGTTGTGTGGGAGCAAACCTGGCTGATGCTGGTCTCACCTTTGCCCTTCGGGTCCTCTGGCTGCCTGGTATGAGAACTGTGAGCGCATCCCAAAAGGCAGAGCTGTGGCAGGAGTGTGGTGGTCATTGGTCCTGTGAGCCAGGCGAGCTAAGAGGTGCTGCTGTAAGTGAAGTACAGAAGATGTGTCATAAACTGAGCTGTCAGCCTTTGAAGTGTGCCTGGGAAGCAGCAGTCACTATGTTCTTACTTCTCTTTTCACATCCTCAACTGCAAAAGCAGCTGTAATGAAAGCGGGCTGGGAGCATCTCCTTGATGGTGGTGCTGGACCATAGTGCTGGGAGGAAGAAACCAGCTTGGCTGTTCCTGCCCTCCCAACTGCTGTGTGCCTTTGAACCCTGCAGTGGGTGCCTGGTGCCAGCAGCCAAGGAGTTGTGCTAGTGTGACCCAGAAAAGCACTTGGCAGTGACTTAAAGAGAGGTTATTTCCTTGACAGCCCACGTGCATCTTCTTGCTTCAGTGTAGCTTGTGGGAGAAGCACCAGGGTAATGATTAACTGGTGCGAGAACCTGGCTCCATGGTTGTAAGCAAAATAAACATAAGGCTTCTTCCAGCTCTTCAAAAACCTAAATGGAGACTAACAGAGACCCTCAGGTGCAGAAAGCGGCCAGCAGGAAGGTTTCAGGAAGCAGCTCTTGGCCAGAACTCTGTACTTTGGGGAGGAATCAGTCCTGAGGAGGATGGGAAGTGGTTGTGGCACCCATGAGCCCAGCAGATTCTGGTCCTGGAAGGAAATACCCTTTATAAAGTGGCTCTTTCTGCAGGGAGTGGCCGTTTGTTTTGCAGTGTAGTCAGAGCAGGGAGGTCAGATTGGAGATGTCCGTCTTGTTGGTTGCAGGACGTTGGCACAGTGAGCTGAGTTGGGGTTTGCCATATCTCTGGCGGGGTGCAGGGCTGGTGTACAAATCCCGGTGGACAGAAGCGGTCCTGCTGATTCCTGGGGCTCTGCTGGATCCTCTCAGCAGAGGAGAAATGCTGCTGTAGTCCCCAAGAGGGTTGTAGGAGCCCAGGAGGCAGCAGCCCTCTGAGGATCCCGTGCGTCTGCCCTGCTTAGGGCAGAAACCTTCACTGCCTGAGTGCGTGCCGAGTTCCCTCTTATTTTTAAACAGCCCTTGGCATCCCCTGGAGCTGCCAGTCCTGGGGTGGAGCAAGGCTGTGCTATTCATGGGCTCTAGAACCAGTGCTGACACAGATCTAAAAGCAGTGGGGCAGTGCAGGAGGCTCGAGGGCACTGCCTCAGTAACCTCACCCTGGGCACAGGAAGCTGCTTGTGGTCTATTTTTAAAGGTAAAGAGCTGGAAATACATTTGCCAGCTGGTGGCTGGCCACATACAAACAACCTGGAGCTGCTGGGATGCACGAGGCCCCTGGGCAGTGACCTCAGCTGGTTTTAGAAACTTTGGCTCCCATTCTGATAGGTCTGTGTCCGGCTTTGCATCCCCCCTGCCCAGCCGAGGGGTTTAGAGCTGTGCCAGACCCCTCATGGCACTGGGTGTCCCCAGGAGATGTGCTGTCTCTGCAGTGGGACAGTGTGCACGGTGCTGCCTGTGGCTGGAGGTAGCTCTGGGCAGGACACTGAGGTTCCAGTGGGCAAAAGCACGTTCCCTTGGGGCAGCTTTGCTGTAGGAAGGCTTGCAGCTACCAGGCATGTTGAATGGGGCAGCAGCAGTTTCCAAAGCCTGACTGCAGTGTCTCTACACCATGGGCTGTCCCAAAGCACTGTCACCACAAGCTTTGTGGAGGCAAGCCTTTGGGAAACACACGGAAGAGGCCAAGGAAATGGCTTTGCTGTAGGAAACTTTCCCTGAGCAGATGGAGGAAGATGTGAGTTGGAGCAGATGTGTTGGTACTATGGAAACAACAGTATGGGGAGGAACACTTAGCAATGATGAACATCCCCCTGCTTAGTGCCAGCAAGTTAAAGCGTGCAGGTTGCGTGTGAAGGCTGAACCGTGGTGTTGGTTTCCTTTCTACTCAAGCAGGGAATGAGCAATGTTTCTAAGCCCAATGCCCTTGGGCTGCTTCCCTGCAGGCTGCTCCTGGGAGTGATTGCTGGCATCAGGACACTAAAGCTGTCAGTGTGTCTTTATTAGCAAACACACATCAGTTGGCTGTATTTCATCAGGGTAGGGAAGAGAATGAAACCCAAATGTCTAGTTATTATAATCAGTTTAGGTTGGGGTGTGCAGGGTAACAGGATGCAGGTGGCAAAGCCGACCCAGGAAGCGTGCAATATCCTTGGCTGGCTGTCACCCCACCAGGGACACCTCCACCCAACCGGGACTCCAGGTGCTCCAGGGCAAAATGTCTTTTTCCCTCTTGGAAGTGTTTAGGTGGCTTTACCATCACCATCCTTTTGGTGAGAGCAGTTGTTGGCACTGCCATTTGCTCCTCTGTTGGAGGTAGACCCATCAGATGATGTTGAGTTTGGGAACCGGCTTACTTGCATTAAACCCGCGCACGACCCGAAGCCTGGGAGCATCTCCATGACGTTTCAAGCCTTGGAGTCTGCATAAGTGGAAATTAACTTTTCTAAAGCATTTTGGCAGTTCTGCTGCTGGGACTGGGAAGTGCCAAGAAATAAAGAATCCAGAACCCCTTTAAATGAACTTCTCCCTCAGCTTAAAAAGTGCTCTGGCTGTGTTCCTGCCAGGTCAGCCTGTGCTCGTGTTCCGATTTGTTTGTGCTTTGCCTGTGTTTTGGATTGCCTTCCTCCCCACTGAGATTCAGGGCTGTATCTGCGGGGAGATTTTGGAAGGACAACGTGTGCTGTATCTTTTTGGTGAAGAAGTGAAGGTTAAAGCTGCCAGCTCAGGATGCGGTTGCTGTATGGAATAGACTGAAAATGTGATAGCCTTCCCCATCAGTAACACGTGGCTTCATTTCCAGGAAAAGAGGGATTCCTCTCCCCGGCAGCACTGTTGATGACCTCCTCAAGCATGTCAGCTACAAAACACCACTGACGCTTCCTAAGTTCCTAGAGAAGTTCAATCACTACATGCCCGCCATTGCGTAAGTACCCTGCTTTTTTGCTTCATCGCCTTCATCCCGTGGCGGGACCCCTTGGCTGACATTGCTCAGCCTTGGAGGTCACCTCCAAGTGTCCCCAGTGTGTCCCAAGGGTGACGGGCAGCAGTGATGGGTCCCATTGCTGTCCCTGCAGGGGTGACCGTGAGGCGGTGAGGAGGATCGCCTACGAGCTCGTGGAGACGAAAGCAAAGGAAGGCGTCATCTACGTGGAGGTGAGGTACAGCCCTCACCTCCTGGCCAACTGCAGCGTGGATCCCATCCCCTGGGGACAGACCGAGTGAGTGATCCCACTAAGCATGGAGAAGGCATGGCCCATGCCGCTCAGCCAGAGGCTGGTGTGACCAAACCTCGTCTCTCCTCCCGTGTTGGCATGTTTCCACCTCTCTTTCTCATCAATAGGGTTTTCCATCTTGCAATATCTCTATGTGCTGCCATGTTTGAATGTCTCTGGCTTTGTGCACCAAATTCTGCAGGTGCAGAGCAGCTGTGCTTAAGCTTCTGGCTGAAGCTGTTCTCAGTCTGAGGGAAAGCAGTGTTCAGATGTGGATTGCCTGCCTGCAGAATGTGAATTTGAGCTGGTAGAGATGATGGATGTGTCAAAGGGAGCTGGTGATCTGATCCCTCCTTTGCATGCCACCTCCTCTGTGATATGTGCCTCTGATTAAATCGCTGCTGGGCTTTGTGGCCCTTGCAAATGTACTGTGATAGGCACTGAGACCCTGTGCTTGCCCCTGCCTGGCTGCAGACCCTTCTGTACCCTAATGGGATGCTCTGGCAGAGTGGTTCCTCTGTTTGGGCAGGATTGGCATCTGGTCCCCTGGGGCTTTTCTAAATCTTTCCATCATCTTTGCATGCTTTTGTGCCTGACACGTGGTAGATGTGGGCATGGCATGCGTATAAAAGGTGCTATTCAGCTCTGGGCAGTCTCATAGGGCTCCTTTGGATGCTAAGGCAAGTGGGTCCTTGGGCAAGTTGGGTTTTGCATGGAGTGTCCCATAGGGATGCTGGCCTGGAGCTGGGCTCCTGCCTGCCTCCCTGATGTGTATCTGGCCTCAATGCTGATGGCTTTTCTTCCCTGCAGGGGAGACCTCACTCCAGATGAAGTCGTTAACCTCGTAAATCAGGGACTCCAGGATGGAGAAAGGGATTTCCGCATCAAAGCCAGGTCTATTCTGTGCTGCATGCGCCATATGCCAAGTAATGTATTGCAGCTCCCCTGCTGCTCTGCTCCCCTTCCCTGACGCGTGGTGGGGGGTGACGTCCCCTGGGTTCAGGTCCCCACAGAAGTGCAGGGAAAGCCCCAGCCCTGTGGCCCTGAGTCCAGTGTGGGACCAGAGAGTGCTGAGGAGCAGTTTTTGTCCTGGTAGGGGTCATCTGCTCCCTTCACTGTGGGCAGTGCTGGATGTGAGAGTGGGGGTCTCTGAGTACAGCCAGTGTCTGAAAGACAGGCTCTTCTGTCCTCTGCTGGGGAAGGTGTCATTTCTGCTCATACCCTTCTCCCTGCCCAGAGGCTGCAGCTCTCCTTGGACCTGTTGAAGCCATTGCCACAGGGAGTGGTTGTATTTAGCTCTTACCCAGAGCAAGTGATGTGCTCAATACGAGTCTTTAGTGCCACATTCAGGGTGTGCTGTACAGTGAGAAGCCACCCTGTAACTTATGAAGTGCTGAGAGAAAGGCAGAGATGCCAGCCACGACTAGCTCATATTAAACTTGTTAGTAGAATAATGGCTCTAACCCAGTGAGTTGGAAACTGATGAAAAATGAAGATTGCACATTTTCTTATGTATTGGAATTGTTTTGGGATCATATGTACACAGCAGGTGCCCGTTAATAATTAACACTGCCCTTTATCTCTGTTTCCTGGCCTTTTTGCTAAGGGTAGGTAAGTGCTATATGAGCTGGTAAATGCATGTACTTTCTCCGAGGTTATCTCTCCTGATCAGAGATAGCTCTGAAAGTAGTTGTTGGCCACGTGTTACTCTCTTTCTCACTGACGCCATAAGATAAACCTCTGTGAGTGTTAAAAGTCGGTCTCACAGGATGCTGACCAGCTCTTTTGCACCAGGAGTAGTATCCGTCCTCTTGTCTGGGGGAGTTGAGGATGCTGTGCATCAGGACAGGGCTGACTCTTACAGGGACCCCAGAGATCCCTCCCTGCCTGAACTCTTCAGTGACACAACACATGCATATACACCAATCTTAATCCCTTTGATTCAGCTGGAGAGCCAGAGCTGTCAGGCCAAAAGGCTGGTTCTCCCTTTCCCCAGCCTGGGATGGGATGAAAGCTTAGGAGCGAGTTGAGGGATTTCTTCCATGCACCATGTTACAGCACTTGGGCTGTGCAGCTCAGCTTCCCTTGGGCTTCCAGCAGTCACCATCACGGCTGAAGATTGTCTCTATTTCCTCTTCTCAAAGTGAGCAACAAGACATGGTGAGAGCAGTTGTAGAGCTGGGGGCAGTTTTATGTCTGGTAAATGATTTTTATTTCCCTTTCATTCGCAGTGGACTGAGTTGGCAGCTTTTATTTGACTGAAGATGGCAGAAGTTTCCAGTAGTTTTTAGCAGTCTTTATGAGCACCAAAAAGAAAACAGCCCTACCCTTATAGTTATAGGTCCAAGATGTGTTCAGTAGAATGCTAGAGGTGAGACCCTGATGAATGCTTTCTGCTGAACCCTGGTGCTGTCTCTTCCAGGCTGGTCTCCAGAGGTGGTGGAGCTCTGCAAGAAGTATCAGAACAAGTCTGTGGTGGCCATTGACCTGGCTGGGGATGAGACTCTGAAAGAGGATTCCTCTGAGCATAAGCAGGCTTATGAGGTTTGTTGAATAAGCTGCAGAAAAGAAATCGTATGAAAACAAGATATTGAGGGAATGTGTTGAGGGGACACACAGTGCCTTATTCCAACTGCACACAGCTGGGACAGCTTAAAACTTCATTGCAGCTCTTGAAGACATTTGTTTGTATTTCCTAAATGATTAATGGCAGGCATCATTGCTTAAACATGGCCTTAGGGCTGGAGATGGGCTCCCTAGCCCAGGCCTGGGGTCTGCTCCTGGGGCTGCAGCCAAGACTGGAATAGCCTTGGGCTTTGCAGTCTGGCAGAAATCACCCAAAGCAGAGAAGCTGCATGCTTGAAGTGCTTTTATCTGATCCTCTCAAATGCAAGCACTGGAATGGCTTTAGGAGTGCGGTCTGAACCTCTCACTGGACCTCAGTGCTTTGCAGCGGCTCAAAGGGAAAGCTTCCTACCTTGCTCCTTGTGCCAGTGGGATTTTGGGTTTGTTGGTCCCCTGCATCAGTGGAAGAGGAGTGGTGCACTATCGCTGCCAAAAAGGCAGTTGGCAAGCAGCACTGAGGTCTGAAATGACACAGGGCTTTCTTGGGAAAGCACAGAGCCAAGGATTCTAGGACCACCATGTACAAGGAAACATTCTTGGAGAAGAAGCCAAGGGAAGCGCTATGTCCTCAGACAAATGGGTTGAAAAAGGGGTTGAAGCGCTCCAGGGAGGATGTGGTGGATGCATGTTAGAGCTCTCTCTTAAGTGGAGGAGCTTAGGCTTCAGCTATCGGGAGGGTTAGTGGGGAAGGGTAACGAAGCATGTGCTCTTCCTAACCCCTCTGCCTCTATCCTTGGCTCCTATTGGAATAGTTCGGGATGTCTTTGGAGTGCAGGGGTGGGAGTTCCTGGCTTTTCTTCATCCCGTGTAGGAACAAGTGGAAGATCTCTGGGCTGGTGTGAGTCTGTCTCTCTTCTCAGTCCAGTACTTCAGCCGGAGGGACTTCCTCATTTCAAAGTGTCAAAAATCAGCTTTTTGGGAAGAATCAACACCCTTAAACGCAGAGAGCACAGAGTGCCTTTGGGGTCATTGTACATGGAGCTATTCTGTAGATGCCCCAGGCAGAGCCTGGTGTGTCCTTCACTGAGCCCAGGTGTCTGCTGCAAGATGGGGCTTGCAGCCTCCCCTCCTGGCTGGGCTGCCTCTATCCCAAGCCCCTTACAAGAAGGAGGTGCTGGTGTCTGAGCATCCCTTCATCCCTGCCGTGGGGGCTTTTCAATTCTGGCATTCAGCTGCAGCCAGGCAGAGAGGTAGAAGTTCCAAAGACAGGAACTGCTGCAAGATTCATGCAGAAGGGCAAGTGAATGGAGGAGGGAGAGCTTCGAGCTTGCTGCTGTCTGGACATGAGGCAGTGGTGAGCTCATCTGGTATGAAAAGACCCTGAGGTCTCTGGCTGGGCTCTGGGGGAAGGTAACCAGGCTTTCTAAGTTTCTCTGTGTCTGGCATTCCTGAGCTCTTCTCTTGCAGTCTGTGCTATAGCAGAATGCATGTGCTTCTCAGGGCGCAAGGTTTGTGATCTGGAGGCTCTTCACACAGAGCCTATTGCTTGCCATGCCCTGTGAGTGGTGCCAGCCCAGGGCATTGCTGACCTTGCTGTGGGTGATGGGACAGGAGTGTGTCCTTTGCTCTGCAGGAAGCTGAAAGATGTGGGATTCACCGTACTGTCCACGCTGGGGAGGCCGGCCCGCCTGCCATGGTCAAAGAGGTACGAGGAGCTTCTGGTTTGGGGCAGAGAGAGGGGCAGAGGTGGGAAGTGCCCTGGCATCCCAGGCACCGGGGACAGAGGAGCCCAACTCCTCTCCATATTCATAGCAGAGCAAACATCAGGGACAGGCAGAGATCTGGCCCTGAGAGCTCGGAGCAGAACCTCCTGATGCTGGCTCAGGGGTATGGGCTGTACCTGTGGTGGGCAGGGATCTCCAGGCAGGGAGGAGCTGAGCTGGTGCTCAGAGGCTGTGCATGGTTTTCCTGTCCTCTCCAGGCAGTTTACCTCCTGAAGGCTGAGCGCATTGGCCATGGCTACCATGTCCTGGATGATCCTGAGCTCTACAAGGAGCTCTTGAGGGCAAAGATGCATTTTGAGGTAAGGATGTCTGTTGGGAATGTGGGCTACAGCTAGGGACACAACCTGATACCAGAGTGCTGACCATGTGTGTGGTGACATTGCCATTGAAGCCAGATGCTCAAAGCTCCTCAGCAAAAATGGTGGGGGGTGGCTGGCTGGGATCTTTGCACTGGTGCCCCAGTAGCCTGCATGAGGCACGTAGCAGGGAGGAATGGATCCTGGTCTGGCTGAGGCTACATTATGAAGAGTTATTCACTGCTTTCTGTATCTCAAGCCTTCAGGCTCCTGCTCCCACAGATCAGGCTGCTGTTACTGGAGTCTGTCTGGTTGGAGGGTGGAAGTTCCTGGGAGTTACTGTGCATGGACAGATTTCCTTGCCTTTTCTCCAGAATGGGTGTATCCAGCTAATATGTGGAATGTATCTATATATAAGTCAGTGGTTTCTTTGTGGTTGACACACAGTTGATGGCTGATTGGCCATGGGAAATATCCCATCAGCTTCTGTGCTGCTGCATGGGCTGTGGGCCCTTTGAATCCATGTCCTGGGATGTGCACGGGTCCATTGGAATAGTGCTGAAGGGCGGCTATGAACAAAGTTCTAAACCTCTATCTGGCTTTCCCAGCAGGCTTAGCTATCTTTGTACACAGCTGGGGTTCACATCTGCGTGGCTGATTCTAGTTTTCACGTTTAACTCCCCCAAACAGGTCTGTCCTTGGTCCAGTTATCTCACTGGCGCATGTCTTCCGGACTTTGGGAAACACCCAGTAATACAGTAAGACTTCTCAATTATGTGCAATCTTAAATAACCGGGGCTGGGGTTGGTTCTAGCTGCTTTATTGCTTTACAAAGGTAACACGCATCTAACTGCTTAGGAGAACATGGTAGCCCTCGTCCTTCTGCAGAGAGGGACCCGGTGCAGTTGGAGGGGATGTGGGGCTCTGTCCTGTCCCTCCTGCCCCTGCTTGGACCTATAGAGCATGAGATGCTGCACACTGGCCACTAGCCCTGGTTGGTGGGTGAGGGTTGAGGTTGCTGAACCTTTAGGTAAGAGATGCCCCGCTCCTTGCTGCCCCAGAGAAGCAGGTTAGTGCAAGAGGGATGGTGAGATCAGCCAAGCCCTGTGTTTGTGTCCAGCAGTGCAAGCTACAGGGAGAGCTGTGAGGTCTCTGTTACTGCATTTTACCCTGAGAAATGCATGGGACAGTGCTTTACCCAGTGTTTTACCCACCAGTTCAACTCTGTTTCATTGCAGGTTTAAGAAGGATCGTGCTAATTATTCCATAAACACGGATGACCCCCTCATCTTTAACTCCAACATTTACAAGGATTACAGCATAGTGAAGGACTACATGGGCTTCACTGAAGAGGAGTTCAAGAGAGTAGTAAGTCAGCCTTGTCTGGATGCTCTGCTGAAGTGTCAGTGCAGTCCAGCATCATCCACAGTATGAGCCCCTTTATATGATAAAGGGTTAGGCTTTAGGCTTTATGGGGAAGAGGTGACAGTGGAAATTGCCCACTGGTGTCCTCACAGCAGGTCTTGGCAGTACGGAAGAAAGGTGCCTGTTGCGTTTTTGTTCTCTGGATTTGAATTGCAGGTAGCTTATTTCAAGGCCTGGCTCTGAGGCAAGCAATATTCAGCAGGTATGGAAGTGTTGGCAGTTTTTGTATGTGTAACATACAAAACTGAGCTAGCAACACAGTCTTGATTACATCCTTGGTTTTCTATTCACCCAAAACAGAAAAAACGGGTAACTGTTTGACTTACCTGGTTACCGAGTGAACCTTTCCTGCTTTGCATTCAGAGTCACGCTCAGCATGACTCCCAAGATACTTTATTAGATTGGGAAGTGCAGGATGCACTTTACAAGAGAGCATCAGTCCTGCTGTCAGCTCTGGCTGGAGAAACGAGTCCCTTTCTCCTACAGACGTCACTCTCTGGGTCTGGAAGGAGGAACCAGGACAGCTCCGGGATGCTGGATCCACGGCTGTTCTGTTCCTGGTGTCCTCCTGCCAGAGCAGATGCCTTGCAAATTGAGGCTGTGGAAATGAATCCTGGAGTAGAAACTTCACGCTCTCCCTCACCTGTTGCTGCTCAGAGCCAGATGTTGGGATGTTCATATCTGATGTATCTTAATGCCTCCCTTATGTTGCCCCTCTCTCTCCCCAGAACATCAACGCAGCTCAGTCCAGCTTCTTACCTGAGAAGGAAAAGCAGGAGCTGCTCAACAAGCTCTATGAAGCCTACGGGATGGTCCCCAATGCATCGTGACCTATCCCTGCTAGCCAGCATGGAGCGGTGGCCCTTCCTCATGCCTGCTCGACTCTCCTCTGTGTTAGTGGGAGCACCTGGAGAAGGGGCCCACAGTCAGTCTCTATTGCTGGCAGCCCTGTGTTAACCCCTACAGTGCTAAACAGAATGAGGCTATCACATATACCTACCTATACCCCCATAAACCCTCTCCCCAGTGGATATCCAGTTTCCTATCTTGCTGGTGGGCAAGCAGACTCAAACTGCCTCCTGGTCTGACATCTTCTTCATCTGACAGTGTTTCTCTGCTGCAAATGCGAACAGAAGAACCTCCCATAGGTTTTCTTCCTCCTCTTCCACTGTTTTATCTGTCCTGCCCCACTGGCCTGGCTTAGCCCTTGTCTGCAGTGCAGAAATAACCACCTCTAACCATGACTGTGGCCTAAGTTGATCTTCACCTTTCTAGGAAAAAGCTGTGTTAGAGCTGACAGGGAGGGTGCAGGCACTTCAGGAGCAGAGGCTTTATTCCAGTCCGTGCGGGCAGGAGTGTTTGGCCACAGCTACATTTACCCAGGGTTAGTCTTGTACTAACAGGACTGGAACAAGCTGGATGCTGGTGCTCCTGCCTGTGCACAGGTCTGAAGGGCATTAAAAAAACCCCACAGGCTTTGGGCATCTTTTTTAGTTAAGGACTCGTGTCTCAGGCCTCCCATTGTCACTGCTGTAGAAGCACACACCTTGGGCTGTGCGCTCACAGCTGGCCATGACCATGGGCTCACATGCATAGGAAGTTGGAACATGTTTTTAGCATTCTGGGCCAAAATCTGCCTTCCGGGGTCTTTCCCAGTTTTGTACTCATCCTGGAGGATTCCTATGAACTGCAGCTTGCTCTTCCTCTATCTTTGTTTAGGACTTGGGAAAACCGTGATTGATTGATTGATTGATTGATTGCCTGTTTTAACCACTCTGCCCTCTTCCTCACTTGACAATCTTTAGGCACTATTAAAACTGAATAAGTAAATCAATAAGCTGGGGCCCAGTGTTACATATTGACTTGGGTCCCACCTGAAATGCTTCTCTCACTCAACCCCAACACTGGCTGGAAGTCAGATCTTCTGTTTAGTGGAGATTTTATACAGAGACATTCACCAAAATTCCCAAGTTATTTTGGTGCATTACAGTGGTTTTACTTAACATGCAATAGAGCTGTGCACCCAGAGAAGAGACCAGCCTTTTCTTACATGAGCATGTGGTGTGCTTAGCATCCCAGGTATCTGCTGAGATGCTTATTCCAAAGACACTGTACCAAAAAGTTGCCTTTGACAAGGGGCCGTGGTCACCATTACCATGGACAGTGTGTGAGGCTGGTCCAGTCTCAGCCAGCAGCGCTAGTGTGCTTGGAGTATTTCCCTTTTTTCTGGGCTTCCATATTTCTGAGTAAAATGCTCATCTCTGAAGTACATGGTGCATCTATATATACACATATATAGCTAGATAGATGGATATGAGAGAGTGAATTTCTTACTTTTATAAAGCAAATGCTAAAGCATCACTTTTAAGAACATGACTGCAGTAAGAACCAGCTTTTTTGGTAAATTTTTTCTCAAAAAATTGTTTCTGAAGATGAGTTGCTTGTTTGGATTCTGGACAGCTGATTGTTAATCCTGTTTAATAAAATAACAGATTTCCATTAAAAGATAAACTCTCTTGCCTTTCTGTTCAAGGGTGGCTGTTAGGAGCTGTGGTCCGCAATGTGAGCCAGCTTACCCCTGTTAGATCCTGAGGGTCAGTCGGTAGGTGTGAAGGGGCTTTAGCAGCCTGGTCCCTGCCTACTCCTGTTGGCAGGTCAGAGCACTCTGACAGCCAGAGGAAAGGTCTGCCTGCTCCCTCACTATGGGCAAGTTGGATTTATGGACGCAGGTTGTTCCAACCTCACGGGTCCTTTTCCTTCTGGTGACCAAAGGATACGTGTCACTTTGTGACGGCAGTGTCCTCACTGTGTGCTCTCACTTTTTCTGGGTACTCTCACTTTTTCTGTATCAAAAGCCGTTTCCAATCTTTTTACCCTGTCACCCAAGTTTTGCAGTGTCAGTTGATGCCCAGAGCCAGAAGTGTTGCAGCCTGGGCTGCCTGGTTGTTGGACTGCACTGGCCCACAAGCAGGGGAGTGTTTGCTGGAAGACTTTATGATCATTTGGTTCCCAGTTACAGTTCTGGGGGCTCTGGCATGCCCCTGTGTTCAATGAAATGAAAGGCTGGGAGCATCTGTGTGGTCGACAACATTGTAAGTCAGGATGTGGCTGGATTGCCAGTGCTCTTGGTATTAGAGCACAATTGGTGGTGGCGGCAGGGCCGGCTCTTTCACTTGCAGGGGGAACCCGATGCCTCTCGCCTGTCCTTTGAAGGTAGCTGGCCAACAGGCTAATCACCTGTCTAATAGAATTCTGGATGAGATATTTTCTGACCCAGTGAGCTAAGATTAGCCCACATTTGACTGCTGGAGGTCTTGCCTGGTGCACAGCCCCACTGCGCACCGCCAGATAGCTTTGTGTGTGTCAGTATGAGCCAAAAATACTGTTCAGTGGCACTGAGGAGAGCTGGAAATGGGGCTTAAAGACCCCACTGTGTGGTCAGCCAAGTGCAGGAGCTACCTGCCGGTTTGCCCCCGAGTGTGGGGAAATGGAGCAGGCTCTTGGCTGCTGTCCGGGCACAGAGCTGCAATAGTATCCAGGCAGCTCCCGCAGCCGAGTTGGATTGCAGCTGCCAAAGCAGCAGATGCAGCCACTACCTGGCTGCCAAATCCTTGTTTCCTGTGGGGGCTGGAGCCACAGACAGCTCTGTGCTGGCCCTGTGGCCATCACTTCCTGGAGGCCCATATACAATTCTCCTGTCTGGCAGCAGCTTCTCTGCTTATTTATGGCCTTGTTTTCTCTGACAAGTCCCAAACTCGTAACATTCAGTTCTGCCCGAGACTGTTCGGGTGATGCTTGTCCTTGTGTCACCAGAGGAAAGCATTTCTCAGGCCAGTTCTGCCATGTTCCTCTGTTTGGCCATAGGCTCCAGCCAGGCTATAGGCATATCCCACAGCTCTGGCAGGATTGGCTTTGCTGGAGCTGGGTGAAACATTGGGTGAAGGCACTTCTTCCCACTGGCACCTCTTCTGCTGGTGTCTGACCCAGTTGGCCAAGTCCTCGGGCAGCCTTTGCTTGGCTTTCTGCAGTAGTAATGTGGAGGCACCCATAGGAAAGGCGCTGCCTGGCAGCAAAGTTGAGAATGTGGCGGCAGACTTAGGATTTTCTGTGCCCGATGGCATCTGCTTCCATCTGGGTGCTGCACACCCATGGGGTTTCACAGACCCAAAGAGAAGAGGCTCGTAACACAGCTTCATATCTCCTTATGAAGGGAAGACGGTGTAACCTCCCTGAGCTGCAGCTCCATCGGCTACAAGGCAAAATAAAGGAAGAGGAAACACCCAGGCAGAAAAAAAACACCTTCAGTACTTGAAGGCTGTGGTATTTATTCCAACAACTTATGTAGTTTTATCAAACCATCTTTAACACAAAACAAGTCTCCTAAGAGAGAGAATGGTGTGAGATCCTACCAGAGATCATCTCAGCTAACAGTTTGCAAAGTTAAGCCTGATTTCAACAGTCAAACCAGCAAAATGTTTCTCCCCTCCCCTTAACAATATCTCAAAATGCTAAAACCCAAAGGAAAAGATGCCTGTGGCTGGTGCTGCTGGGTCTGTAGGTGGAGCTCATCCACACAGAGCTGTGCTTTGGTCCTTTACTGATGCTGAGTGGCAGCAGCACAGGTGAGTGGTATTTGACTTGAAGGCAGAGGGTCTGGCCAGCTCCCTTCCCCACTGCCCACCCTGACGAGGCCGCATGGACAGTCCATTGGCCAAGACAGGTCTATGAGAGTTAGAAAAACCAATAATCTACATTTCTAATCTATGGAAACAGAATAAATAATAACCTAAATTTGCAAAGGAGGAAGGTACCTTGGACAGGAAAGTCTGATGTGTTTATTATTACTGAAATCATTTTTTCCCCTAGGGGAAAATTGCAGCTAAGGCATCTTGCGAATGGCTCATACCACTACAACCACGGCAGTGTTGCTCTAAATCATTAGGGATAGGAGCAGAAGTCTTTTGGAGGTGCCAGTCCTTGTACAGTATCAGGTAGCTCTAAAGAAAAACGGCTGCAGCAGAGACATTCGACAACTTGCTGTTCCGGGTTGGCTTTTGTCCGCAGATTCAATAGCAAATACTAGTTTAAGATGGCCCTCCTCTGCCCATCCCACCTCCTGTACACTGTCATGGGGAAGGGCTGTTTTCTTGCCCCTCTGCTCTTGCTCCTGGGTCGTTCTCAGATGAAGCGGCATCGCTTTGGCTTTCTGCAGAAGGCATTGGGAAGAAAGCACTGTTATACTCTGCTGAGGACACAAGTGATCAGTAATTGCTATAGCTGATCTTACCACCTTATTGCCACCTGAAGACCTATTGCTACCCTTCTGTGGCCAGATGCTTAGAGTATTGGTTCTCCCTTCATGTTTCTGGAGTACAAACACTTCTCAACACATCTGGTGATGCTGGGAGGGAGCTTTGGGGCAGGGATATGTTCTCCTTGTCTGACCTGTAAGGGCAACTTGCAAGTGTTCCAGGAATGTCTGCCAGACAGCCTGGCAGCTACCTCAGTTGCTCACTGTTAGAAGAGCTCCAGTTTGTGCTTACTGCAGATGGGTGGATGGACAAATGCTAGTATGGGCATGTTGAAAGAGGTACAGTTGGGGAAATGTCATTTATAGTGTTTTTATAGTTATAGATGTAGGCTGGAGGAGTAAAAGAGCAAGAGCAAATCCTGAGTCTGCCCTTTGCAGTGGTGCTGAACATTTTGCTACTTATTAGTGGAACCAGAGTGGCTGGTTTGCTTGTGCTCTGAGCAGAGGATTCACGCTCCTTGTAGTCAGCTGGCTGGCATATACTTGAGCAGGCTGCTACCGCTGCCATGTTTGGGTTACAGGGGAAGATCTGGAGATGGCTGGTGGTGTTTAAAGTTATTTCTGTTGTTATTTAAAATACTGGGGAACTATTTGAAGGCTGTTTCAAATCAAATCCAAACCAAGCAACCAAGAGAAAGCAAGCCACAACTTGCCCCACACTTGATTTTTATAAAGCCTTTGTATATACCTGATGTGTAGTTTGCCCTGGGAAAGCTCTTGGTCAGTCCTTATCTTGTTTAAGCATCAATGCCTCTACAAACTGACCGAGCAAAGGGCCTCGGCTGGAGTGTGCAGTGCTCCTGTGCCAGGAACCCTGGGGCCATCCCATTTACTCTAAGAGCCCCTCAGCCCAGTGAGTCTCCCACCAAGCATGAAGGTACTGATGCAGCAAGGAATGGGATGTTCCTCTTGAGCATGTTTGATGCTCCCAGTGACAGCACTACTCAGCTGCACTGCCATTTCATGCCTTGCTCTTCCAGCCTGCGTGCTGAGAACTGGGCTTCCTGGTGTCTGAAGCAGCTCACCTGCTCCTTCAACAGCGAGGTCACTGAGGTCCTCAGTCAGCTTGCGCACGCTGACGGTGGTTGCATCTTGGTGGATGTCATGGACAGCGTTCCTCCGACCGGCCCGGTCGCAGGAAATGAAGTCAGTATACATGCTGGACTCTACCTCCATTGCATTGCTGTGGAGAAAACACAGTTGTGAGGTCAAGGATGCTCAGCAAGCCTCAACTCATGGCTCCCTCCAGGTTAGGTTACTCTGTGGAGTTAAGTTACTGCATGAAAAAATAGTCCCTTGTAACTCTGCTCCGGTTCCTCTAACAGCAGCTACCAAAATCTCAGATATCAAGCTCATCACATGGGGCACCGTGTGGGGCGATCCATGGTGCTGGGTGACACACCGTGTTGGCTGAGGGCAGATAGGCAAGAAGGATCTGTCCAAGCTGCCTTTACCAGCCCTTGTTCTACCTTCCCATCCCAAAGCAAGGCAGACAAGGCATTTGCCTCTCCTTTTGAGTTCTTGGCCTTCTTTAAGAGCTGCAAGGTCTCTGGCTAGCAGCTTTTTCCTACAGCAAAACCATTGCCAAAAAAGCCCTCCTTTCTCCCAAAAGGCCACAGGATCTTTGAACAGAGGCCAGATTTGGCTTACTGCATGGGGAGATGGGGTGACGACCCTGCCTGAATTTGTAATGGCAAATGGTCAGGGCCCTGATGAATATGCAGTGGAAAGCTTGGAGAGCACTGGAATATTTTCTCAGTGCAGGGCTTTGGATCAGTACTGGCCTCCACTGGTTGTTGGATGTCACTGAGGAAGTGCTGGGCTGTAGCGCTTTCAGATAAGCACTTTAACGTGTGAAAATCAGCCCTTCTGTGAGAACTTTGGGTCCCTTCACTCCAACCTTGTGTCTGTGCCAGGCACAGAGCACAAAGAAAGGCTCGGAGCAGCCACTTGTCACACGCCAGCTCTGCTGCAAGCCAGCTCTTAGTCCTTAAGTTGTTGGGTTTTCACTTTAGCTGGTGGTTTAACTTGCCAGCACGCAGAGCCCAGGGACCTCAGCAGCTTGGGAATGTGTCGCGGGCTGCCTGGCTCCAGGCACAGACCCGGGGAGCACCGCTGCCTCTGCACTGGCCACCTGAGGTTCTTGGTTCCTGCTCCTGTTTACTCAGCTTGGCACTTAGCTTGTTCTTCTACGTGGAAGTAAGAGATTAATCTCAGCCTTATCTGCAATTCTGCTCACTGTAAAAAATGCCTTTAGCCCTGCTGATGTTGTCAATACTTGAAGGAGGTCCCAGTTAGAAATGCTTGTGTGTAATGAAAAAAAATCTACTTCTTGTCCTTGACTTGCTTTTGTATCTTGGGGTTAATGACCCACTGAGAAAATTGCTCAGCCTCCTGTACAAATCCTGCTTAATACTGATCTTCCTACCAGGGAAGCCTGCTGGCAGACCACGAGCCTGGGCAAGAACCACACTCCTCACTCTGTAATCTCCAATGTTACGGCAGTAGAAAGAAGATTCTGCTGAAGATGCAATAGCCAGGATAAAAGAGGTTAAATTCCCTCCATTCTTGAGACTGAGCAGGGTTCAGTAACCTCAAACCTGCATAAAGCCAGGGTAATATTTCCATAGCCTGAGGAACTCCTCTCTTGGAGCACCTGGCAGCAGCTCACTGGTGCGACTTGGAGCTTGGTCCAGCCAGACCTCCCAGAGGAACCTGCTTCTCCAAATGCAGCAAATCTCCTCCAAGGGTTTGGCATCCATCTAGCCCCTGTTAAATGGGTAAAAACTGCACCTCTTGCCCCAGGAAGAGATCCCAACTCTTGTTCCTCATCTTCCCTCCTTCCTTTCCAGCTGTGCCCTTCCCAGGATGAGGTTTCCACTCTGGATGCAGCAGGCTCACTGATCTCAGTGAGCAAAGCACCTATTCCATCATTCCCAGACAAGTCCTCCTCACAGCTCATTGGAGCCCAGACCTTCTGTAGCTGCTAGAGAGCTGTCATACAGACTTGGAAGGCTTCTCTAAGAGCTGTCCACAAAAGCCTGGATCCATCTCCACATCCATGATGTCAATCCAGAGCTGATATGCTCTGTTCTGGAGCCTGGACAACCTAGTTCATAGGATAGACACCACAAACTGGGGAGCAGGAGCTGACCAGCCCCTCTGGGATACAGCATTTTTCCAGTGTCCCTTGATGTAGCTGCCAACAGTAGATGTGCTCGGCTGCAGGAACATTGTGCCAGGTGACTAAATGCCCCATCACATGGAAAAAGGATGGGATTGTGATTAAAAACAGGACCCAAGTGCACAGAAGCAGGTCTGACCCATGCAGGTTTGGGTTCCAAACTCGGTGGCCAGGAGATGGCGTGTGTGATTTAATTCTTTCCACGGCTGGGAAGGTTCCTGCCTTTGGTTCTTCATGGAAAGAGCTGGAGAGGAGCGGATTTATGAGCAAAGCTTACAAACGTGGGCAGTTGCTTCAAGATTTTCAAGGTTGTGGCTCTCAAAAGCCTATAAGGCAGATCCCTTCCTGCTGGCAGGGACACTCCAGCCTCTGCTTCCAGGAAGCTGTTGGACTGAGGAGGTAATGGGAGCGGTTGCCTCGATTTTTGATAGAAAATACTCATTTTGCACAGAGCATTTCCACATTTCCAGGCAAGTGAAGAACAGTTCCATGGGGTTTTAGTCAGTGGAAACATCTTTTAACATCTGACAGGGACAAGAAAGGAATCACCCTCCCTCTTGCCCAAGTAGACCTGAAACTGCATCACCATGGGCAGTCACTTAGTGGTGGCTGGAGGTGCAAAGGGGGGTGCATCACCTAGTGGCTCCCCACCTTTGACTTTCATGCTCCTTTGGGCCAGCAGGATGGAATGATGTGCTGGCTCTTGCCAGGCCTTGTGAGAATAAGCCTGCAAGCACACAAACACATAGCACAAAGGTTTCCAGGGCACTTCAAAGAGATGATTCAACTTGTCCCCAGAGGGTCATTTCCTGCCTCCCTTTCCTCCTCCCTGTTGACAGCAACAGAAACAGTCCCTGTGCCCTTGGTGCAGTGTGCCAGATGGTGGGGACGGGCCAGGGGATGCATGGCATGGCAACAAAGGCCATTGGCACGGGGCTGGGACCTGCTGCCTGCTGCACATTCCTCAAAGTGCTTTTCTGCGCTGCTTGGAGGGAGATGGTGTGCCCTCTGCCATGGGAACACGGTGCTGCCTGTCAAGGGCAGCTGGCCACAAGCAAGGAAGGCCCTTGCAAGCTGCCACAGCCATCAGACATCCCCAGAGCCGCCTCCGATCCTGTGCCCTCCTGAAATAACCCTCAGATCCACTGACAAGCCAGCGTTCAATTCCCGTTTCCCACCTTGCCCGCTTCTCCACAGCACAGATCCTGGGGACTACAAGCAAAGTTATTGCAAATAATACAAGAGCGACCTGGCGCAATACAAATGACCTGGAAACACCATGGACAGGTTAAGCTGTGCAGAGCAAACACAAGCCTGTGAGCCAAGGCAGCAGCCAGGGCCTGACTCCAGGGGATCAGATGGATGTTACAGTCACACCCAGCCCTCAGATTCCAGTTTCAAGGAAACCCTTTGCACGATGCTACATCTGTCCCTTCTCTAGGTTAAACTGTAAGCTTTTTATGGCTAGGAAGGGCTATTTTTGGACTCTGTATCGATGGTGGCTATCAGCAGGCTGTGCTGAATGCAGCCAGCTCCCCCTCCACCGCCTGCTTTGCTGCTTTCTGCCCTGCCTCTCTTACCTCTTGCTTTCCTCTTCACCCAACTTGCCTTTGCAGTCACTGCAAGGGGTCCTTACGCAAGAGGAAGCCTTGTCCATCTGCACGTGGTGTCTGTCACACGTTTGGGCATAAGGCAGGTTAATCCCCTGCTCAGACATTCGTGGCACAGCACACCTGGGCTGCTGTAAGGAAGGTTCCAAGGTTAAACACATCAATGGCTTCCTGGCTTAACTAAGCCTGAGTCACCTCCCTGCCTCCCTTTAAAGGCCTCCCTGCCCCTGGGGGCTTAGCCAGGGCTGCTGCTCTGCTGGGACACCCCCGGAAGGAGGGGACAGGCCCCTGGGCCACTGCTGTGGCACAGCCGGTCCTGAGGCACCCTGGTTCCAGGCCAGGAGCCCCAGCAGACACATCCTGAGGGCTGTGGCCCTGCTGCGGCCCTGTGCCTGCCTGGTGCCGGAGGCCATTGCGACCAACCACAGCAGGGACTGCCTGGAGGTGATGGAGTCATCGAATCACGTAAGTACAGAATCATGGGGTCAGCCAGGATGGGAAAGAGATATAAGGTCATCAGGTCCAACCTCCGCCCCAGCACCACCGAGGCCACACTAACCTGTGGCACTGAGGGCCTTCTCTCCACGGTGTGTGAGCACTTGCAGGGCCGGTGACTGCAGCACTGCCCAGCAGCCTGTTCCAATGCCTGAGCACCCTCTGGGGAAGGAATTGTACCTCATCTCCATCTAAACCTGCCCTGGTGCAGCTTGAGGCCGTTTCCTCTTGTCCCATCCCTTGTTCCTTGGGAGCAGAGCCCCCTCCTGGCTTCATCGTCCTGTCAGGCAGTTGTAGGGAGCCATCAGGTCTCCCCTGAGCCTTCTCTTCTCCAGACTGACTACCCCAGCTATCTCTGCCATTCACTATCACACTGTGCTCCAGGCCCTACATCAGCTCCATCGCTCTTCTCTGGCCCACTCCAGCACCTCAAGGTCTCTCCCGTAGTGAGGGGCCCAGAGCTGAACACAGGATTCGAGGTGCAGCCTCACCAGTGCCCAGCGCAGGAGGACAATCACCTCTCCAGTCCTGCTCCCACACTGGTGCTGACACAGCTCAGGATGTTACTGTCCTTCTTGGCTCCTCCATCCCACCGCCTGGCCGGGGACATGCTTTCCCATTTTCTTCGCGTCACACTAAAGGATCTAACATAGTTCTTTGCCCCACCCACCCCCCCTCCCCAATTCTGCAGTCATAAAGACACGAATCCAAGCTAATCCTTGCTGTGTTTATGGGGTAAAATGTCAAAGTTCCACCATGGAACAGGGATGTAACCTCCTCTTCTGCTCACGCATCGTATCCCACTTCTCTCCCCTTCACTGCCAGCCTGCAGGGACCAAGGCATGAAGTACAGTCTGCCTTCAAGCTCTCCGCATTGTACAGTGCCCCTTGCCCTCTCATTCCAGGGCACAGTGACTATTAATAGCCCTCTCCTGCCGGGGTTGGATCCATAACAACAGCAAAACACACTCAGCAGCCTTGCTGGGCCTTTAAAATATTTACAGTGTAAGATGGTTACTGCAGAGGGGGGCCTGGTAGAGCACAGAGATGGGAGCACCGGGATTGCTGTGCTCCCTGCGGCTCTGCTGCGAGGTTTCCTGCTGGCAGAGTCACATCCAGTGAGGAGGGAAAAAGATCCCAGAGGGCCGAAGCCAGCACTTGAGGTCAGGGGGTTTCCACTGCTTCCCTGACAGCTTCCAGCTGGAATTTCAGCAGATTTTCCACTGGGGCTTGTCTGGGAACATACACAAGGGGTTGCACATCAAAGGAGGAGGGCTCTGAAATGGTGTTATCAGGGTTACAGCGTATATTTAGACCTGTGCTCATGACCTAAGGCCTTGCTATTGCTCGTGACCCCCAGGCACTAGAGCACAGATCCACTCGAGAAGCTGGAGTTGTTCTCTTGAGAGCCTGGTCTCGTAGTGGCTACATAGGCGATAAGCATTGTTAATGCTGGTGATGGGGTCTGCACCAGGCATGGAGCTTCCCTGCTAGGTCTGTGTCCTCCAGAATGTGGTGGGAATGGATTTTGTTGGCTGGAATTGCTGTGCCCCAAAGTGCTGAGCCCCAGCTTCCTGCCTGGGTGAGGAAACAGGCAGGACCACGGCAGCAGCCTGATCTCCTACCAGGGCATGTGTGCCCATCTCACGTGCTGAGCAGCTTCTTTCCAAGTGAGAAAAGCATGGAAAAGCCTCACCACACTTCAGTGGTGGAAGTGATGTCACGGTTGAGTATGGCATGTAGTACTTTTGGAAGGTTTTTGCTGTGGGATTCCTTGGAATAACTCCACACCCTCTGGCTCTTCTGCTAAATACAGTTAATTCAGCCAGTGCAGACCCCACAGCATCCCCAGCCACTGCAGTGGTTTTGAAGGTTCAGAGCTTCCAGGGTTCTCTAAGACTTAGTGGAAAACTGTAATTCATAGAGGGGGCGCAGATACAACAGTGGGACTGAAACTCCGTGTCTGTAAACAAATCCCTGCTTTTACAGTATAAAGACCACTTGATGCCTGTACAACTGGCAGCTAATTGCTTAGCCTCAAGTTTAAAATTTGGCTTGGACTGACTTCTCTACAAGCCTTGCATTTAGCTTTACCAAGCACCCCAAACATCCTCCCCTCCCTCCTGGCCTTTAGCACATCCCCAGGGACTCTCGCTGCTGTCCCAAAGCACTGCCCCACATCCTCCTGGCAGTGCCTGGCTCCAGGCTGATGTAAGATGCTCCAGACAGGTTTCAAAATCACGGCTGACCCTTGCACTGGGGTAGGGTGAGTCCTTGCGTGTGCTGCAGGGGAGAGGAAAAGGCTTGGGGAGGAATGGGGGAGTTGGAGGGGATTGCTCAGCACCACCAGCATCCTGTTAGCGTCAGGATGTGTAGGAGGGAGCTGTCTGCCCATCTGTATGTCCACCAGGATGGCAGCCCAGTGCCATGCAGCCCTGCCTGCCTGCATCCCCATGCCTGGAGCAGGCAGAACCCCTCTCCCAGTCCCCATGGAGCATGGGTGCTGAGCATCTGCTCCAATAATCCTCTGTCACAGGAGGAATCATGGTTTGCCTTGGCAACCAGGGTGTGATGGAGCTCTGCTCCTCCCTCCTCTCAGCACCAAGCCTCAGCTGTGGCTTAAGCCTCTTCTGCAGCTTCTCAGTAAGTTGATTAATGGAAATAATTGGTCTCTTCATGCATCTGCAGACAGTTGCCGTGACAGCAGTTGTATTTTTGTTTTGCTCCCAGGTCGAGCTTGGTTTTCACATCCCACAGCTCTGAGGTGCTAGTAAATCAGTGCACTGCATTCCGCTCCCCCTTCTGAAGGACACACATCCCTCCGAGGGATGGGGTGGCACAGCAGGATGAGGCATGCTCAGGACACAGAAAGCTGGCACCTTTCTGCTCCCCATTTACCACCCCCTCAGGCTTGCACTGAGTGGACACAGTGTTCTGTGTCCAGCAGAGAGCAGCAAGCCAGACCCCTTGTGGTCACCCAGCGTGGCCACAGGCACCGGACACCTTATGAGCCAACACCCTCTGGTCCCCTGCGGAGTCCCTTTCAAAGCTGTAAGGAGTATGAGGCCACAAGCCCCTTCTCCATTAGTTTTATTTTCTCCCAACTTCTTATTTAACTGCCTTTATTTGTCAGTTTCTTTTTACATGAACAAACCCAACAACTGTGTGCAAAATCTGCTGATGCCTGAACTTACAAAGCAGATAAACCACAGACCAGTCACTTCAAACCCTTCAGCTGCAAAAGCCCCACAGCTGCCGTTGCAGGCATGTTCAGAAAGACTCATGTATTGTCCCTGGTTGTGATTTGCAGACACCTCATCACACCCAGGCCATAGGGTGGATTCCTTTGCAAAGGGGATCCCTTCACACTTGGGTTCCCTGCCTTCCCCAGAGTAACTCAGGAAAAAAAGTCCCTGCTGGATTTCATTTCAAGCCTGGAAACTCCCTGGTGGTCCCATAGCTTTTCTGATCACACCAACACTCTGTGAACACTATCTACTCAAACCCTGCTTTAATTCCTGACCCAGGAATGCTTACCCCTAACACCTTCCAGGCTTCCCTGGGCAAGAAGAAATCAAGTAATTGCAGAAGAGATGCAGCTGGGGCTATTTTCTAGCACAGTTGCCCTTGTCAGTATAAAAGGAAGGTGAAACAACAGCGGGCTTTGATGGGATAGCTGTTTCTGGGTGGAGGAAAGGCTTTCTACAGAGGCAGAGGTAAGAAAGGTTGGGTCTTTATTTTTGCTTCTAGCAGGAGAAAGAGCAATTTTGTCCAGCTTCTGTTTGTAATCGGAGGAGTGGAGCTCTGCTGCTGCATGAAAGCAGTGCTCACATAGCTAGGGAGGGAACTTAGCTTGGAGGAGGTGTTGTGAAGGCTGTAACTATGCAGTTTTGGCTGCTGCTAGTTGAGGGGGCTCTGCTCAGCACAGAGTGCATGAAGCTGAGGAGCCACCCGCCTTGGCTCCTTCTCATACAGTCTTGCACAATCCCATAGGAGCTCACATCCAGCATCCAAAGGGTTTCTCTGACTCTGTGCTATAAGGGGCTGAGTGAGAAGGTGTGAGAGCCCTGGCAGCTCCCAGCAGTGCCTAAAAATAACCAGGGCAACTCATAAGAGCATCAGTGTGGAATGAGGCTGATTAGCAAAACCAGGCTCAGCTCTGCTCCCTGGAGCTGCCTGCCCTGTCCACACAGCCCACTGCACAGAAGAAAGCCACCAGTAGGACTCTTACCCCCAGGGGCTGGGAAGGTGGGAACAGGAGTAAAATCTGTCTTTGGGAGCTGTGAGAAGGACTGGATGGGGGGAATGGTGCTGTTGGTGCTTTATATATGGTAGAAAAGGAAGGTGTAGGAGTTAAAAACAGCTGGCAGTGAGAGGCGGCTGAGCTAAGCCCTTCTGGTTGTTACCCACTGAAATCTGGAGTCTCTTTGGCTGTGTTACCTGGCTGGGTGTCCTACCTGGGCACAGAAAGCACTGCTGGCCTGCACACACCCTTCTCTGAGTATTTCTGTGAGGGATGGAGAATTTCTGTACATCTAGTGCAGGTGACAGCAGCTTCTGATCCTTTCTGCAGGCAGGGTTAATCTGTCTACAGAAGTTACCAGGGATGTGACATTTAGACACGAGTTGAAGCAGTGCTCGAGGCATGCTTGTAAGACTACACTGGAGATGCTCAGTGATCATTGCAAGTTATACTGTCAGAAAAGGGAAAGGTGATAAGGAAACGAATTGTAGCCTGGGTGTAGAAGAACATGGGCTCTCTAGGGAACATGGGAAAGGTGCTGGATACAAGGGATGAATTGTCCCGAGGGACCTGTAGGAGGAATGTCTACATCCACCAAAGAGTCCTGAGATCCTGTACGACCACATCTGCAAACAATATGACTGGCAGCTCCAAAAAAGGGAACATTCAGTGCAGGAATAAGAGACAGCAGTGAAATGATCTGAGGACTGACAAGATGCTCTCGGTGCAGGGGCCATGGCAATGAGACCATGGAAAGGAGCATGAGCTGGTGGATCTGCCACTTATGCAAGCACCACAGAATGTCAAGCTTTGGGGGTTCCTTGGGTCTGCCTGGGCTGACCCTGCATACGCACGAAAACCTCACTTACATGGTTATTCACAGGGGAAAAACCAATTCCCATGTGAAACACACAGGCTGGATTAGTACACCACATCCCCACTGCTGGCAGGGGAGAGACCGTGCAGCACTGCTTGCATCAGGGGCTGGTTGTAGAGTCAGTTAACAGGGCTTGGGACAAGTACATGGCTGTAAGTGTGGAAGATACAGCAAGAAAGTCATTATGGCAGAATTGTTGATATTTTTCCCTTGCCTTGTTTCAGCTTTCTAGCATCTAGGAATTATGAGTACAGAGGGAGGTCAAATGATTCTATGAAACGAGGAAAATAACCTCATTCCTGTTTATATAATATCTCCCTGTGAGTTTAAGTTGTATGAGTCTGTAGTGTGAATTCCTACCTGATTTAGTTGACTTTTCTTCTGGACATGACTTCAAATGAGTTTCATATGCAGGATGCAGAAACTTCTGGGGAAGAAAAAGAAAATAAGCATAAGAAAACATTATATGTGCTTTTGTTGGGAAACATGAAGCTCAGCTGCTTTTCCCACTGCCTGTCACTAGGACAGCAAAGGGGATGTGGGGCCTGGCAGAGCTCAGTCTGAGCCTGTCTTGGTGAGCATGGAGACACTGACTGAAGGGCTGCGGATGGTGGTGGTCGAATGGCCCCTTCTCAGGAGGGTTTGCACTATTAAAGATGCAGCCTGTTGTATCTGAAAGCAAGGGAAATGCAGCCAGGGCCTGGCTTCATGGAGAAGTGCTCTTGGGTTTTGCTTCTGCTTTTGTTGACCTCCTGTAGGTGTACTGGGGGGAACTGCAGCAACTTGTGTCTCCTGACCTGCACCATGGTGGGACCCTAGGGCTGCCTTGAGAGTATAAATGAATATTGGTTTGCAGCTCCACTGCCCTTTAAAGAAGTGAAACTTCAGATCAGGCTCTGGGGCAAAAGGGGAAGTTTGATCTGGTGCTTTTGGTTGCCTTACTGGGTCCTTGGGTTTCTCTGCTGCTTGTCCACAGCTGTGCCTTCTCCTGTTGTCCCCAAGCCCCACTCAAAGCCATTTCCTCTGTGGCCTTAACATCTGTGGGTGCATTGCAGTCTCTTGACCTGCAGAGCTCAGCCAACAAAACACTTGCTTATTTTAGCAGCTGTTTCAGCTTTCAGGCTTTTTGGAACATCATGGACTGTGCTTTTGTCACTTTATCCCAGGGACAAATATTAGCGGAACAGAGAGCAAGGGATAAACCATTTAACCATGTAAGCAGTTGCTCACCCAGCAATTCATGTCTGGTCCATCTGGGCTGAGTGCTGCTCTGACTGGAACTATCCCCCATCATTTTCCAATGCAAGACAGATCTACAGCCTTTGTTTTTATGACCCACTTTTTAAACTCCCAAGCTATGGAATTGGCTACTTGCTGGCTCTGGCCCTGCTTCAAGGACGGAGCACTTGCTGCTTTCTGTTTGCCTATCTGTTAAATGGAGCTATTAATACTTGCTCCCCTTGCTAGATGCTTCAAATGCTTATAAAGCACTTTCACATCTGCAGATGACAGGTTTAAGAAGTGGAAAATACTAATTATGATTGTGACAGGAGCCAAACAAAGGCACAGGGATTTAACAGTACACTTTTGTTAATGTTTACCCTATTTACAGTGAGGTGCTTACTGGAAAACACTGGACCGGAAAAGAAACAGTATTCTCACAGCACTGGGAATATACATCGCCCCTTTGGGGCGCCAAGCAAGCAAACAAAAGCAGGAAGGAAGAAAGCAAGGCAACTTTGGAAATCCATGAGTCTTTATTTTCCCCCCTTGCCACCCTTCCTTGCTCTGGCTCCTGTGTTCCGCAGCCCAAACAGTTAAACCTCCAGCACTTGGGATGTGTTGCAAAGTATCTCTAAATACGTGGCCCTCTGCCAAGAGAGGCTTGAGGCAAATTGGAGCAATGATGCTCTGAAGTAGAAGTTATCACTGAGCAGCCCTGTTCCTGATGGGATGTGGGAGGAAACCCCCATTTTCTCTGTCTTTCATAAGAAAAGCCGATTTTTGGAGACAAACTCTTCAGGAACTGGTATTTGCTTTCCAGCCCTCCAGCCCTGGCTCTGACCAGATTTTTCTTCCCGCAGCCTTTGCTTGGAGATTTGGACTCTTCAAATCTGAAGCTGTGCCCCTTGCTCCATCCCTAAAGGCTCAACCTCTTCTGGCTCATGCAGTCCTGGGGCAATGGGCAGAGTACTGTGCAAAGGCTGGGCAGTATCACCAATAGAATTCTGGGATTTAAGGGTGGTGGATTAACCCATACAGTGTGACTGAGGATGGGCTAAAGTAACTTGTTAATGAAAATTTGTAAAGCGTTCTTTATCTAGTCCTATAATCCACCAAGGTAGCATGGATTACTGTGAGATCAATGTTCAATGGATAGCTATGCATCCCTACCCCATGGCATCAGAGAGTTACCTAAAAGGGGCCAACACATAAACCAAACTTGATGCTCTCATCATGGCTTCAAAACTAATTTCGCATGACTTCAAAATGAATATATATTCAAAAAAAAGCCCCTCCAGAATACTTCTTGGCAGAATTCAGCATTATTCTACACAACAGCTGCTCTGGTGCTGCTTTTGATCCAAAGAGGAAATCCTTTGTTTCCAAGCAAGGTGATGGCAGAAAGGATAAGGCTGTTCTCATCTCTTGACTCATGGGTAAACAAGAGGCTGGACACACCACTGATCAGAACAGGAGCCCTGCTCTGCCACAGCAGACTAAGGCTGCCTTATTTGGTGCTTTGTCCCCAGCATCTCTGGCCTCAGAGGTACAAAAAACCTTGTAATTGTAGTGGAATGTTTTACATAAGTCACCAGTTACTCTGAACTGGGAGGGTTTTATAATCCTTAAAATGCAATATCCTCTTAATCATACTCAGGATTGTTTTGTTACCAAGATAACTATTTGATATCCGTCAAACTGCCTTCTGAGCTCTTAGTTTCAGTATCTCGAGGCAATGAGCACCGCAGATGAATTGCACTTAGAGGAAGCAGTAACTCCAATGAAGTCAATGATGCTCCGGTGGGGATATGTTTGGCTTATTACATCATTGCAAGTATCAACAGAAGTTGCCATTGTGGTGCTCACTGGGGAGTTCTTGAGGCAGCGGCTTGACTGGCAATGTGCCTGCATGAAAGCTGGGGTGGAGATGCTGTGCAGAGAGCACCGGGGCTGTGCTAGGAAGGAAGCATTTGGGACCTCACCATGTGAACCAGAAAGCGGTGTGTAAAGTACGCATCACCGCCAGCTTGAAGGGAATGAGGGCTCTGACAGAGGTGAATAGGTGGTTCATAGTCCAACTGCTGCTTTTCCCGCTTGCGCTATGCACGCCAGCTGAGTCCTGGTGCGATGTCTTGGCTTCTCCCACTGCTGTTGTGACAAAGTCCATCCAAGAGCTGAACGTTTCCTTCTCCCTGGCTCGTGCTGGGAAGCTCTGGGAACAGCTCCCTTTATGGCTTAGTTTTTCCTAGTGGTGGCCTAGAGATAACTTAGAAGCATGGGGTTTTCCCCCCTTTCATTCTCTCTAAAATAGGTACTGCAATGGCAAAAGTGTTTACTGGATCAGACCAAATATACAGCTTTGGTGATGCTAAGGGAACCCTTGAGGGTGCGGAGAAACAATTGGAATGTGAAAATGGGGGAGACCCAAACATGGTGGCATAAAATAGCAAACAAAAAGCTGTGTTGAAGCTCCTGCCGCTCTTTATGGGATTGTACATTCATCTATGATTCTTCCACAGACCTGTATGAGCCCAGGACAATCATCTGCTCTGTGTACAGCCCATGTAAGTAGGAACAATGCTGGTATTCGGTTGCCCAGACAAGCTGGAGGGATTAATGCACAGCAGTATGCTGCAGGCTCTGAAATGTGTGAGATCAGGAATTGTTGGAGCCTTGGGAAATGTTTCCCATAGTTATTTTGGGCAGCAGGGTTGTGCGTGCCTGTGGGTTATTCCTCTGAGTGGGCTCAAAAGTAGATTTGCCTTTCATTGGAAAAAAGAGAATAAAGGGGAAAAAGCAAAACTCCACATTGTAGATCACTCTGCCTGCGCAGTGCCTCAGAATCGGCCGCTGGGTACAGAAATGCCAGGGGTTGGAAGATGCACGGCTATGAACACTCCTGGGTTTTCATCTCTTCACAACCAAGCTGCCTACATAGGGAGCCTATGTGCTATATTTAATGGTCTTCAATACTCTGAGGAATCAGTCTGCACTCTCTGGAAAGCACCCCTAAATGACAGCATGGGCACTCGTGCATCCCTGTGGAACAATGCCTGCAGAACTCAATGCCCTGTTCTGTCGTTGAGGTATGCTAAGCAGTACTGGTGAAACCATGTTTGTGACTTAACATTTAACCTGCATCTGTGCTACAAATGAATGCAGCCATTGAGGATCTCTCCATGCATCCTTCCTTGCCAAACACCATCCCTCACGAGAACGGAAACTTGACAGTTTCTCAGTTGCATGGCTGTGCCCTTTCCAGACCAAAGTCTCCAAAGCCAAGTTCTGCTCCCAAGCCAAGCACATTGGTCTCACTACCAACAAGCAGCCCCGGTCTGAGGATCTCCGTCACCTGGTCAAGCCATCCCTGCTCCACAAGTCTCCTCTCACCCTTGTGCTGCTGCAGCATCCCTGCTGCATTTGACCCAGTGTGTTCTCCTCCCAGGATGAGCCACCAGCCAGCCACCCAGGGCACTGCTTCTGGGTTCACAGCTATACTAGGCTCTTGTTCTACAGAACCATTTACCCCATCCAGGCAAAAGGAAACGTATCCCAAACACCCCTTTGGGGCCAAGGCATTACATGCATGTGAAAGCTCTCCACTGCTGCTCGTTACCAGCTGCTTAGGGGAATCCAGAGAAAGAAGAGAAAGGCACACAGCTCCGAGGTGGAGGAATTTGTGGAGCCTCCTGAGAATACCACCACACAGCAGTTCTTTTTTTATCCCAAGTCTTTGCCTTTTAAAACATTTGCTTGGAAAGCTGGATGCCAGCGAGTCTGCAAGCCTGCTGCTGCTCTCACTTGTGCCCGCAGTTGGACGGGGAGCCCTGCAGCTCCTGAAGCCCTAAGGATGGATTGACACCACTGCCCCACGCAGACAGCAAGCTGGGTGCCTGTCCCACAGGCTGGCATCTACTTCCCTGCAAGCACAGAGCCACCTCGGCGATCCAAGGGATTCCCTCCAGGAGTTGCTCACAATAAATGGCCACAAGTTAGAAATGAGGCCAGAAACCCCCACGGGGGTCACTGATCCACGCCGTCCTTTGTGCTTTCCAGCTGCCAAGCCTGCTCTCCCTGCTGCCCCTTCGCAGCAAGTCCTGAACTGCACTATTTCCCAAGTGAAACAGCTGCCACCTCCCTGCCATCAGCCTACAAACCGCTTCTTCCAGCCACACAAAACCCAGGATGCAGCTCAGTTTTTCAGCCCATGGTTTATGGGCAGCAAAAATCTCGCTGTTGGCAGCCGGCACGGTGAAAGTTATCTAACCAAATCCCCCCTTTGTAATAGGGCTCCAGCTCCCACGTTAGGGCAGCGGGACAGCAGCCCCTTGTGCTGCCCAACAGGTCTCCTGGCCACCGACCACCCCAGCCCATCGCCAGCCCCACGCGCCTGCAGCAGCATACACAGTCCTACTTACAGCCACCCGACTGCCGCTGCTTCTCGAATCCCAAGTTACGTGGCCCCGGTGCTGAGGAAGAGCCTGGATCTCACCCTCCCAGTGTCCCTGACCACCGAGGCGAGCAGCCAAGCTGGCCGGGGGAGTCACAGCCACTTTCAGACTTGCAGTTTCCTTCTGCTGGGAGCTGCTAAATGAAGTTGCACTTCTGGGGCCAAGGGGCGTGTTCTCCCCAGCTCCCGAGTCAGTCCCTGCCTGCTGTAATCCAACGCTCATCCTGATGATGTCAAGCAGCTACCGCTCGGCTCCTACCTTACACCGGCAGGAGGGATCTGTTTCCTCCTCGCAGCGATCTTTGTTTAGCTTCGCCTTGTAACCCCATCTCCTGGCAGCTGCATGTGCCCAAACATCCTTCCTTCAATGCTGGGTGCTGAGGCTTTTGCTGCAGGGTGCTTCCTCCTGCCCGCTGCTTCCACAGCCTTCTCTGGTGCATCACTCCAGTACGTGCCCCAGCTACATCTCACTGTTCGTCATCCCCATCTGGGCCTGGCCAAAGGCACCACCATCCCACTCCATGCAGCCCTGGGCTACTTTACCAGGCATAGCACTAGGAAGGTACCTCCCAAGCAAAACATAGCTTTGTACTGTTTAGAGCTCGTTTTGCTCCACTGACTCCCATGGCGTAAAAGCCAAGCTCATCTGTGTCTGGGTGTCAGCCTTATTTGGGAGTGAAATGTTGAGCTGGTGAGAGGTCCCAGGAAGGTGTTTTGAGCAAGGCGATACTGCATATCAAGCAGATGCCTTTGTGTCTGCCCTGCTCACAGTATGGGAACCCTCAGCTTGCTCAGGGCCAATGCAGAAGAGGAAGTTTTGGCTGTTCTTGGCACCACAGAGGCTCAGGAATGGTGATGTCACCTCCCTGTGTCACATCAGCCTTGGACACCCCACCAGGTGGTTGAACCCAAAAGAAGCTGGTTGCAGTGCGAGGTCTCTATTGTCCCAGCCCAACCCCACCAGTTTGGTGGGAAGGTGTATAAGCACACAGGGTGTGCGTACTGCTGCCTGAACACATGCACTGGAGCAGGGTCTGATAGTGCTGATTGCTTTACTTAATGGAGTGAAAGACTCTATCCCTGCTATAAGGACACTGGGATCCTCAGCCTCATAGGAGGGAGAAGCGGCATCATTATTTGATTGGAGAGCACAGAGTATCTGCCAAGGACCCACTCCAGTCCCTGTTCCAGATAGCTGTGCTTTTATTTTAGGTTGTGTTCAAAGTGAGCAGTGTGAGCCAGGAGGATTTGGCTATCCCAACCCACATCTTGCTGAGCACCGGGCACACAGAAGTGGCATCTCTGCCATCCTGCAGCTCTCCCATGACAGATGGGCCCCATCCACTGCTGGTGAGGAGCAATAGCCTGTCCTCCTGCCTTGGCACTGGCTGTGCAACTGGACCTGCTCCGTCTCTGCTGTCCTCACTGCCTCCACCCAGGATCTCTGTGTGTGCCTGAAAGTGTGCTGTTTGCCATGACAGATACCCACACCCCTGCCATCGCACGCAGGAAGAGATAAAAACACCATCAAAAGCAGCAGGCAGTGCAGGAAATACTCTGATAGCAATACCAAGGCAGGGAGGAAGGGGAACAGACCTCAGTGGAGCAAAACATACCCATGCTCAGTGCATCCACAAACTGACCTCATGTAGCTCTGCCTCCCGGTTCAGCTCGATTTCATTTCAAAGCCAGCCCTGGGAAGCTGATGCGATATTCTGAGGTATATCATTTGGCAGAAAGTCATCTTCTCCAGGGCTTTTAAGTCACGTGTTACTACTTACCCGATAGCAAGTAGTAACTTACTTTCATCCTGCCTGTGTTCATGAGATGCCACGAGGAGGAGGGCCCTGCCACGTTGTGCCAAGGGACCAGTACAGCTCCAGGAGATTGCTCTGCTGGCTTGGCCACAACTGCAGTTTTCTCTTTACTCCAGCTTGTATTTGAAAGGGATCCAGGCTACAGCTTTACACTAACGGCACGACTGTGGGGTTTGAAGGCCAAATCTGGTAAGGATGCAAATGCTGCACCAACAGCCCAGTCATTTTCTTGGCAGCATGTGGCCAGCACCATTCCAGTGCAGGCAATATATAGCAATGGCAACAGCAGAACACTTTGGAAAGCTGGGAGCACAGTATATGTGCTCTTAAAATGAGATGTCTTATCTTACTCCAACCTCTCAATCCTGCATGTCTGGTCCTGGGAACAAGCACCCCAAGCATCCATCAGAGTCCATCCTCCTCATGTCCTTCCAGTGACCTCCTCATCCAGTACCATCCCTTACAAGGAGTGATCAAATGTTTTCCATCAGAACTCTTTTTAAGTAGAAAAATGCAGTTTGGGATTTTCTTCGGAGCTTTTCTTTTTTTTTTTTTTTCTTCCCTAGGGGAAAAAAAATAAATCCAAAGATGAAAAAAACTTGCCTGAACTCTTAATGCATTAAGATAAAGTGAACGTTGATGTCGTTCTCTGGAAATCCATCTGAACTTCTAGCTCATTCTCAAGTTCACCGTCTTGTATCCTATTATTCAAACGCTATGAGATGTTCAGCCAGAGGTGTGGGTTAGAAATCAGTGCAGTCCTTGCTATAGTGAAACGTTACAGCTGCCTAGGGTGGCATGCTGCACGTGATGGATGGTGTTACAGCCTGGAGCCATCTGATTCAGCTGCATTCACAATCAGCTTTTATTTCACTAACGCACTTGTCTTCGGTGAGGATTTTGCTGCCTGTTGCATCCATCTGCGTTATACTAGGCTATCCTGTGTGGTCTGGGACTGGTGGTGATAACAGGTTTGGCTCTGCTCTGTTGGTGGCTGCTGCTGTTGACCAAACGGTCTGCAGAGAATTGTGGCTTTTTCTCTTAGCTCTGCTTCATAGAGTGGGCTGTAGAGAACACCACCCAAGGGAAGAGGTGGTCCTGCAGCCTGTGCTGCAGGTGCCACCTTCACTGCTCTGGGGCAGCACAGGGCAGAAGAGCACAGCACAACGAAGAACAAGAAGTTACCCTATGAGGTGAGTGTTAGCCTTTAACTGGAGAAGGGACACAGAGCAGTCTTGCAGGGCAAGTGTCAAAACAAGGTGAGAGCATCCCTGAGGGTGCTGACATAAAGAAACCGACCCCCAGAGCAGTGCTGCAGTGCAACAAAGCCCACCAGCACAAAGGGGATGCTCTTGGGAAGCTCCAAAGCCCAAGGGGACGAGCTGCCACTTCAGAAGGATCTGACCTGCCTCTGACCTGAATGTTGTTGCAGCCTGAGCCTCGCTTCCCTCAGAGGCTTGTGCTGCCAGCACGCTGCAATCGCCTGCTGATTTCGCATGAAGCCTCCTCACGTAAAAGCAACTTCCCGCTGCATTTCCCAGGCATTGAGCACTCTGTGTCATTTGATGTCATCAAGATTGCAAGGAAATGTGGAATGGCACAAGAGATGCATGGAAAAAACTCGACAACCTGATTTTTTTTTTCAAACTTCCTTCCCCAAAACAAACACTTAAAATAAACCTGTGATCAAAAACCCTACACAACATGTTTCAGTGGTCTGCTGGTCTTAAGGGAAGTGTGGATGTCTTAATCCATCAAATAACAGCTTGCACTTGGAGGTTTATAAGAAGAGAAACAGGTAAAAGCAGCTTTAGTGACAGGGCACTCTTTGCTGTCAGAGGAAGGACATGGTTTGCTCTTGATTAGGGAGGAGACAGTGGGTGCCAGGGTGTCTGGGTGACTGCCTTGGTGTTCACACCCATTTTGTTTTTATAGAAGCTGTTCATGCAGAAAGGTTCCTCAACAAGTGAAACACAAACCAAAGCTTGTAATGAGGCTAAACTCATTAGCAAACCCCTCCAGGTCACCTCTCTCAGCAGGCAGGGTCAGAGGGTCTGGCCTGGCAGTGGGGAGCCCATCTCAGCACTGAGACAGGCACCATGGCTGCTGGCTCGGTGTGGGGTTGACATGCCAGCAGGGCAGAGCACGCTCAAAAACCTGTTTACTTAGAGCTGGGCTATTTTTAGCTGCAGTAATCTGTGCAGAGATGATAAAGCTTTTCATTGCGAAGCAAGTGGCAGCACTTGGCTTCTGGGCAATTTCACTCCACGAGCTCATCCCTTCCCACTTCACAGCCACTGTTTCCCACAGAACTTATCTACTCTCTCTGCTGAGCCAAACACCTCCAAAAGGTTTCACCCAGCCCTGGCTAGATAGGATGGAGTCTCAGCCCAAAATTACGTTATTTTTTTCCCTTAAGGAGTTCAGTTTGGAAAAGTGCAAGTATTTTTAATCATCTCCAAAGGATGGTTCAAAGCCTTTGCTGAAGCCCAGCATGGACACACACCCTCTAATCCTTCATTTCTGCAGCAATCCTTCTGTCCAAAGGCTCTTGCAAAACAAGCCACTGAACAGTTACCTCTTTGCTGCTGCCATAAATACAAGCAAGTCTCAAATTCAGGTCTCATGGCAAGCCAGAGTTGCCTGTGAGTGACAGCTCTGTCCTATGCCACGTTTTACCCAAAGGGTCCCAAAGCCCATTATGAACTCCCTTAGACACTCTGTACAAGAGGCACTTTACCTGCTGCTGATAGGAGAAAGCACGTCAGCTGGCTAGTGGCACAAAGACTACAAACGAAGCATGAACCCTGCTGGGTAAGGGATTTGTTTGTCTAAAGGAATCCAGAAGCTTCTTCTGTATAAACCCACAAAGGTCATGCATCCAGCACATGCTTCACCAGGAAATCATCCCACTGGTAAAAGCTTTCTTGTTTGGGAGACAGGGTGAATAGCAACATCTCTGTCAGGTCAGGGATACATTCAGGGGGAGAATATGCAAGTGTTAAGTAAACAGGTTCATTCCACTTGTGAAGAAGGGTCATATGCAGAAAGACATAAACATCATTGTCAGAATGAGAAGGAGCAGCAGGAACAGTATTGCTTAAGTTGATCACAACTGACTGTTTGGGTCTTGCTGACAGGGATGCACGAGATGATGTGAAGTCCTCACTCAAACACCCTTTCCCTTCATCCCTCTATTTCTGCTAGAGGGAGTAGCTGGAAGAAAACAAGTATCTGGCTGAGCTGGCAGTTGTGCTTTTGGAAAGCAAAAGGGTATGATAATAAATGAGAAGCTTTATAATGTATACCAGAGCCACCCAGTCAACGGTTATGATTTTTCCCCAGTTTTTTTGGCAACCAGACAAGGTTTCCTGTTGCAGATGTGCTGAAGCTGTGTAAATATTTTGATCCTGACTTGTGCTCTCAGCTAACTGGGCTTTCACGTGCTTTTATTCCATGTACTCTGAACAGAGTACTCCTGCTTTGGAACAGTGAGGGTTCAAATGTAGGTTATGAGTCCTCTGTTGTAGCTTAAACAACTGCAATCTTCAGGCTGCACCATGTACACTCACTTTCTACCTAAGGTCAGGAAAAATCTCAGCCTGACCTCCCTGCTTTCCATGCTGGTTCATTAAGGGGATACATGTAACTAGATGCCTTCTCATGAAGCAGCTGGCCACTGTGACAGCCAGGGTAAGATCACCAAAGCTGTTGCTGTGTCCTGTGCCATCCCATCCCCTTAAACAACGCAGCTGGTTATCTATTCTAGCACTTTCCTGAGGCCACAAAGACTGACTGGGGAGGGGCAGCATCCCTGTGATTTGTTTGAGAGCAGCCGGAGTTCAGGGTGCTCCATGGGAAGAGCTCCATGTTCTGGCCAGGGAACAACACATTCTGTTTGTGCTGACAGGGTGCATGAAATTAAACCCAGAATTTGCCTGGTGACCTGGAAGCATTTCACCAAGCATTGCATACAACCCTCTCCTCCCAGCACCCAGAGCCAGGCTGGGAGCTTTTAGACTGCTGTAAAATGTTCACTTTTATTCAGGATTACAGCTTTTTGGACACAGAGTTTAATGTTTTCACACAGATCTCAGCTGCCTCACACTTTTATGGATTAAATAATTTCATCTTAAACAATCTCTCAAGTAATGCTCTTCAGCATTGTAAAGCTTCAAGTATCTTTATTCCAATTATCCATTGCAACAATAATCTAGCAATGGCATTTAAATAGACATCTGCCTCCTCAAGTTAGCTGTAGCTGCTGGGACCTGACCAACTGACTGAGCTTCTAAGCAAGGGGATGCAGCACCAAATGGGCACTTGCACTGTAGTGCTGCTACCCCAAACAGCCTCAGCTCTCTTCAGCACTGTGGCAACCAGCAGATCTCATTGCTGGACAAGAGGTGTGTGCTACCCAGCAGCATTCCCTGCTTTCCAGCAGAAATGGGGCTTAAGCTAAGCAACCAGGAGGGAAAATCTTCTTTATTGTGACTAAGAGGCCATTTTAGTGTGATATATCCAAGTATCCAGGCACTGCAACATATCATTAATAATACAATTAAATTCCACCAGTATTCAAGGATGGATTGAACTGGAATGTAGCTAGTTAGGCATCTAGAAGTGTTCCTTTGTGCCTCTTCATTGCTACGGGAAGTTCATCCTCATCTCTCCACCAGACACACGGTTTCTGTGCTGAAGGCAGAAAGTG
This sequence comes from Forpus xanthops, assembly GCA_032466535.1. Taxonomy (NCBI): domain Eukaryota; kingdom Metazoa; phylum Chordata; class Aves; order Psittaciformes; family Psittacidae; genus Forpus; species Forpus xanthops. The sequence goes on along the minus strand of JASSUY010028681.1, from coordinate 2,972 downwards.
ACCAGCTTTTCAGTATCCAAAGCAATTTGAGGAGTAAATCTGCTAGGTATTGCATTGTTGGCTAACAAGGAATTGTGTGAAACTGAGAACTAGAATTAATGAAATAACAGACCCCTCTTTTCTCATGTGCATTTGCACAAAGCAGAAAAAAAAAAAAAGGCAACTTGTTGAATCTACTGGTTTATTGGATTAATTTAAGTTGCAAAATTAGAGAAACTTTATAGATTTGATATTGAAATGTTGGAGGGAGGAATGTGTGATCTTACCTACAAAGGCATTACTGATATGGAATAAACCACTACAGGAGGGGATACTTTAACCCAAGAATTAATACAGGGGGCATTTGTGCTATCAATTCCATCCTAATTTGCTGCATGCTGACTTCCTCATACAAACAGGTTATTTTGGCAAGGCTTACCAATACTTCAAACTGGGACACCACACAGACCAAACAATTGAGCTGTGCCTGCAGGCTATGGATCCAGCCCACAAAGAGCCAGGACCTGACACTGGTGCTATGAGTGATGCCATCCAAACAAGTGAAGTTTGGGAAGCTGTTAGAAGTCATCTTTAATCATTCAGCATTTTCAGTTGAGTTCATTTAGTTCCAAGCTGGGTAATTACACCCTCATTATTTTTCCTTTTACAATGAAGACAAGACTGCAGCCAGGCAGAATAATTCCTCCTGCTACCGTTGCCAAGATATGATAGCACATCTACACCATAAGGAATGTGTCATGGTATCCACTTTATTAACTGTAAATAATGGCTCTTCAGTTAAGCAACATCTTAACACCAGCTGGTGCCTACCCACATAATGCTAACTAAATTTCAACCCCTACAGGCAGAATCAAGATCACCAGTGCTCAGCATATTCTTCATTGACCAGCATGTGTCAGGTTTTGCACGTTATTTTTTTCACTGAAATTAGTATCTGGCTACAATGAGATTTTAATTCTAAACCATAGAACCTTATCTAAAAAGAAGAAATCAACGTTGTCGTGACAGGAAATAGAGACCAGGATTAAGGGAGTGGTGGTACATCAGGTATCGGACAACAAATTCGTCCCATCTGTCATCTTCACTGGCTAGAGGGAAAGCTTGGTTTAGATACTTGCCTTATAGCAGCTTCAAGGCAGTGAGATGAAACCCATCCAAGCAGGGAAGGTAAAGAGTATAAACCTTGTTTATACTGCTGTATCTCACCAGAGGTTCTGTGTTCTTGCAAGCACTATTTCTCTGCCCAGAAACCACTGCTAGTCCAGGGCAGTTTTCGGCTGTGCACATGGGGACCAGTGTATCTGTTTCTGCTTGGCTTTGATGGCTCTTGCGTGAAATTGGTTGAAAACTGTAATGATACTAAATATGTGTTTGGAAAAAAGCAGCTTTGAAAAGAAAATATCCAAATATTCACAAGAACTGCATTGCTGGCCTGTCAAAGCACTGGCTTCAGCACAGGCCCCTGAAAACACAGCAACAAATACTTACAGTAATATACTAATTAAAAATTGTTAAGCCAACATTTAGAGCCTGATAAAAAACCCCAACCAACCTTCTGCTATTATCTCACAAAGACAACAAACGCAGGACTGAATTCTTACTTCTCTTAGGGGGAAATCACTCTGCTTCTGCCAGTGAAACACTGTTGAGGTCAAGCTTAGCAAGACGCCCTGCTTTGGCTTCCTATGAACACTGAATTTTGCAATATCATGACAACCTCAGCATATTTTTAAAACTCTGTGTGTGAATTTGTAGTACAGGCTCAGTGCTTGGCTGTGTTTGGCAGCAGGAAGCCAGCTTATAAGATCTGTTGATAAACCAACACTCAGCTCTCAGTTCTTCCCTTTCCTTCCCTTCCAGAGCTAAGCTTATGACTGTTTCTATCTCCAGTGCACATGGACAGAGTGAATACTGAGCCTTGTCAGCTCCTACCCTACACTGCCTTGAGCAAACTGATTGATTTAGAGTCTCTCAAGCAGCAATCCTATTGAACTCAATGATGTGACTACAGATTGTATTGTGTTATTAGACACCTCCAGGGTACTTTTTTTCCCCCAGTCATCTAGGATGGGAAAAACATTTCTATGAAGAGTGCCATGACTCACTCTTCATGGCAATGGAGGTTCAGAGCAATCAGAAGAGTTAAAAGCACAGCCACCCCCCAGTAGTAGCTCAGGATTTCTAAATAGAGAGTTTCTTTCCAAACTTGATGCCCATTTTTGTTATCTTAGAAGTATTTCTGGAACTCTTGGCCAGCTTTAAACAAACAGGGAGAAATATTTGTGATGGTAACATGGTCGAGAGTGTTTGATTAATGAATCTTCCTAAGTTGAAGGATTTCATTTTTAGACTTCATTTCTTTAAAGCTTGAGAACAGAAGAAAAAATTGCTCTGGAGCTGTTAATTCATAGAACCATTCCAGCTATTGGCTTTGGAATAACAATCATTCAAGTTAGCAAATATCAAACATGGGAAGATTTATCTGATGCATGTATATGATCCTGTGAACTGCTTCCACAAAGAGAAACAGTCTGTCTGCTGGAGACACAGGGGGAAAGAACTGTCTTCCCCTTCTTTAAAAAATACAACACAGGCAACTGGAACAGGCTAAATGCTTCCTGGCACGAGTGCAAAAATGCAACATCTAAAATGTCAGCTGGTATGCTGGGAGGTTTTACATGACTTAAAAGATTTATGAGTAAAAACTATTTCCCTAGCTTCAGAACTTCATGGAAAGCAATGGAACCAGTGTGGGGAACAATAGGAAAAGAGGGGGGAAGAAATCTCCACCTAAAAGAAATTACTATGGACAGTATGATCCTGGATTGCTCTTTTTAGTATGTGAAAAAATTGGGTCAGGCACTCATCTGATTTTGAGCCGGGAGGAAAGAGGAACAAAGGGAGCCTGCCATGGCTCCGGGATACACTTGGTTTCTCACATTACAAATTGACTCACATAGTCCTGTGGCTCA
>JASSUY010028680.1:2303-12660 GCA_032466535.1 Forpus xanthops | reverse complement strand
AGCAGTGGTTTGTGTTATATCTCAGTTACTGGACTGTGCTTATCTCAACCCGTGGGAGTTACATTCTTTCCATTCTCTTCCCCATCCCTCTGGGAGAGAGGGGGAAGAAGGGGCAGATGGAGTGAGCAGCTGCGTGGTTTCTGAGTTACCTGTTGGGCTAAACCCCTGCAGTTCTTTGTGGTGCTAACATGTGCTGTTGTTGCTTGGGTGCTCATAGTCAGACCCTCTGGGATTGAACGCAGCTCCGATGCCACTGGAAGGTGGGATGATAGATACCTCTGTGGAGAGCAAGCAGAGGAAGAGGAGATTCTCTGAGGAAGTTCCACCAAGCGGCAACAGTATGAAAAAGCCCAAGGTGGGTCTGGTACTGTGAAACAGATAGGCTTAAGGACGTTGTTCCAGCGGAATCCTAGGGGGTCTGAAGCTTGTATCTGGGTTTTTGAGCTGTCCAGGGTCGGGCCACCCTGGTGTAGCTCAGCTGATACTCAGAAAGTAGAGGAGCAGAAGCGGACTCAGGTCCTGCCAAGTTGTCATTTCTCTCCTATGGCCTGAGGCAAACCGTGGGAACTGGGAGATGACAGGCTGGGATGAGAAGCAGTTGGGACATTACGGAGTGGGACTGAAGCAGGGTGACTTGCACGTCCATGTTAATGTGCACTAGCACAGGCAGAATGTGCTGTAGCAGTTAGGGGGTATCCAGAGCGCTGCATAGTGGAACCATTGGCTGCTTCCCCTTTACCTGTTTCTGTGGGCAGTAATTCATTTTTACACCCCCAGGCTGACGTCCCAGGGAACCCGGCTGCTCAGCCAGTCCCCAGCTCTCCCAGTATTCCAGGAACCTCTGTTCTGAAGGCTTGGTGTGTTTCACCTGAAGATAAACAGCAGGCAGCTCTCTTACGACCAACTGAGTGAGTTGTCTCCGTTTGTCTTCTGTCCCTTTCTTGGTGGTAGATCAGACACCTGGTTTTCCAGACATCTTCGAAGCAGAACCTGTGGAATGTAACAACCCCTATAATCTTGCAAGGAGCCTGAATAGTTCAATTTCCTGGCTGGTCAGACAGGCCAAGGAAACATCTTTATAAGTAACTGATAATTGGTTAGGCCATGATCTGGCCACCCTGATGACATTTTCTTTTCCCATAGAGTTTATTGGGACCTGGATATTCAGACAAACGCAGTGATTAAGCAGAGGGCACCATCTGAAGTGCTTTCTCCACACCCGGAGGTGGAGCTGCTTCGATCCCAGCTCATTCTCAAGCTGCGGCAACATTACCGTGAGCTCTGCCAGCAGCGAGAAGGTGGGTTCCTCTTGGCTCCCCTTGTCACATCAGTCTGCAGTATTGAGGTGGTCTGTCTGCCTTTTGGTTCATCTGTCTTGTCCTGTGATCTCCTTTCGTGATGGTTTTACTCTCTGTGACATTGTTGGTTATATACTTACCAGGCAGAATTCCAGTGTGATGATCATGTTGATTAGACCCTTTTCCTGTGTTTCTTCAGGGATTGACCCCCCAAGGGAGTCCTTTAATCGCTGGATGTTGGAGAGGAAGGTGGTTGACAAAGGGACAGATCCTCTTTTACCAAGTGACTGCGAGCCAGTAGTGTCTCCTTCCATGTTCAGAGAGATCATGAATGACATTCCCATCAGGTACTGTTCAAAGCAGAGCATCCTTGCTGGGATGGCTTTGGGTAGGTCTGGTCCAGTGACTTATTTATTTGCCTTGGTTTTGTACTCTTATATCTTACTTTGGGGATGAAGTGGGGTGCTGGGGATGTCAGTCCGGGAGCTGGACCTGGCCTCTTAACAGCTATGGAACTGATGCATCTGAATTTAAACTCACCTCAGGTTGTCCAGAATCAAGTTCCGGGAGGAGGCCAAGAGGCTGCTCTTCAAGTACGCTGAGGCTGCGAAGCGGCTGATTGAGTCCAGGTGGGAGTTCCTCTGATGTTGCTGCCATGCTCAGAGGAGGGAAGGAAGTTACAGGGACTTTAGAAGGAGCTGCTGCATCCCGTTACTCAGCGTTGGTCATAATCTTACTGAGGAGAAGTAAGGTTAGGAACATACAGAAGAAAACCAGTAGTGCTGGAGGCATCTCTTTATTGAATGTTGGGAAGCTGAGTGAATGCAGAGACAGGTGAGAATCTGTGAAATGCTGGACATGGAATGTCCTCTGCCATTTATCTCTGAGAAAAAAACCTGGGTGCTCAAGCACTCACTGCTGCTGAAGAGCAGCAAGCTTAGGGTAGTATTTTATTATACCGTGTGGGATTTCTTTGACAAATTCTGCCACAGGGCAGAGTTGAGGAAGATGACAGCCACTGGGGAAATGGAAAGCTTGTTAATGGGGTGATTTTCTCTGAGCCGCAAGCTATGAGCAGCAGCTGTATTTGAAAATGAGAGGCAGGGTCAAAATGGGTCATTTCCAATATAGATAAATGCTTTCTCTGCCTCTCCCGTGCAGAGGGCTGTAGGCAGCTGCACTGGCCTTTGGCAGTCCCTAGTTGTGCCAACATCTGGAAGCACTTTCCAGAGGAGGCCTGGAGGGAGCATTAGTAGAACCACGGTGGTGGATGGATTCTGTTGCCCTGCAGCTGTGGGTTAGCTTCTGCTTCTCTGTTTCGAGCAGGAGTGCTTCGCCAGACAGCAGGAAGGTGGTGAAGTGGAACGTGGAGGACACCTTCAGCTGGCTGCGACGGGACCATTCTGCCTCTAAGGAGGACTACATGGTCAGTATCCCTCTGTGTGGGCAGCTCAGCACCAGGAGCCTGGGAAATGATGGGAAAGCCACAGGAAAAGCCTTTATATGACATGTTGGGGATGAATGAAGGTCCTTCTGGAGAAGTCTGCAACTGCTTTCCTTTAGTCTGTGAATTGGGAGCACTGGAGGCTCTGCTTCCCTGCAGCGGGATGTCTGAGGGCCTTTGGTTCTCTGGTTCTTCAGGACCGCCTGGAGCACTTGCGTAAACAGTGTGGGCCCCACGTGTCTGCTGCAGCAAAGGACTCTGTTGAAGGCATCTGCAGTAAGATTTACTACATATCCCTTGAGTACGTCAAGCGGATCCGGGAGAAGAATCTTGCCATACTCAAAGAGAACAATATATCTGGTACGCAGTCAGCTCTGAGGAGCTATCGGGCTACTGCACCACAGCACAAACATCCTCTGCCTTGGCCCCACTCCAGCAGCGTTACATGCTGGAGGCGCTGCTCTGAGACCATGGGGCTGAGTTTCACAGTCAGGAATAGCATAGGTCTTAGCTGACACTTCCCCTGTGAGTGCAAAGTGCCTTCCATCAAGTGCTGTGGCCAGCTCTAATACTAAGTATCCTAAATGATGATTTGTCAGGATGAAGCAGCTTGTTAGGAGCTGACCCCAGTGCACAGGGAGTCAGTTCGTTGCCCTAGCTCATACCTTCTTGCTGTACTTCTGCATGAATTCCTGGGGGCAGCTGACAATCCCTTTCCTCCACAGCATTCTTCCTTCCTGGCAGATCTTTTCTTGTTCTTTCTTTCTAGTTTATGTCTGTACTTCTGCCTCTGGTCACCTTTTGCTTCTTCCATGGTCCCTGCTTGCTTTCACCACCACCGTTCCATAGTCCTTTTTCTTTTTGAGCCCTCCATCTCCTCAGGCTCCCTTCAGATCCCAGTGTGTGCCTTTGGCTACTTGGTTTTTGCTGCTTATCTTTTCACCTGGTTGAATCTCTCATTCATTCTAAGTAATTTTTCCCATGAGCTCTCTTTCTGCTGGCTGAAGCTGCTGCCCATGATGGGTAACCACAAGGTAGCAGAAAGATTACTTTGCCTCCTGTACTTGACAGCCTGGGAGTATTTATTGTGGTTTGGATGAGTTTGGGGCAAACTGAAATAATAAGCATAGCAACAAGGAGGGTGTTTTACCTGTCTGAATGTGCCTCATGATGCTGGGGAGGTTGTGTGTAGCCTACAGATCCACCTTAGAGATGGATCCTTTCTGTGCTCTGGCAGTGGGTGATGGAGTTAATTTGGGGAATCGGAACCTACGTAGCTGCTTATGAGATCTGTGAAGGATCACCTCATTCTTCAGGGGGACCACTCTGCTCTTTAGCCCTGTTCCTGTCACAGCATGTTTGGAGGTAGAGGGAAGATCTGTCCCACATGTCCTTGGATTCTAATGAGCTGCCTTTCTCTTTACTGTCCGTAGCTGAAGTGGAAGCTCCTGAGGTCCAGGACAGGCTGGTGTACTGCTACCCAGTGAGACTGGCCATCCCCTCCCCACCACTCCCCAGTGTGGAGATGCACATGGAGAACAACGTGGCGTGTGTGCGGTACAAGGGCGAGATGGTCAAAGTGAGCCGCAACTACTTCAGCAAACTGGTACGTGCTGAGCCCTGGGGCCTGTGTCCCTGTCCTGCGAGGGGAGGGATGGTGCAGTGGGTGGGAGCTGCTGGACACTGCTGTGATCACAGCAGAAATGAGGACAGCTGCTCCCACCATAGTCCGGGTCAGGCTCCTGCTGGGAATAGCCACAAGGTGACGTGTGTGTGTGCTTTGGACACAAGCTGCGCTGCAAGAACAGTCATGCCCGCAGCGAGGCAGCTCTTGCTGGTGGGTACATTCATGCTAGTCAGGAGCTTGTGGTTCACTCACGTGGTAAGAGCAGATGTGCTGACAGCCTCCATGCAGAGCCCCACCTGCTCCTGCTGCTGCTGAGCGCTGCTCTCCTAGGCCTGTTTGTGTGCTCTTGTCTGTGCTGATTCTGTTTGTGGTTAATGCTGGGCTTTCTCTTGCAGTGGCTGCTGTACCGGTACAGCTGCATTGACGACTCTAGCTTTGAGAAGTTCCTGCCGAGGGTTTGGTGCCTTCTCCGTCGATACCAGGTGCTGTCTAATCACAGCTGTATATCAGAAAGCCTCACTAATAGTGAGAAACTTTATGTCTGTGCTCTGGGAGAGGCCCACAGTTCCAGGAGCCTGATGGAAAACAGGGTTTAAACTGGGTCTGTGGTCTGCTCCTGGTTTTTGGAGATAGGACTGTGGTCAGGGGAGCAATTGGGATCCTGACAGGAGACCTCAGTGAGAGTAGAGGTGGTTATTTATGAGAGAAACCTTCAGTAGTTCTGGAGACTGAGGCCCAGGTGAAGGTTCATGGGGGATACGTGTGAAAATTGAGACTTGATTTGTGGGGCTTGAGTTGGTGAAGTATCTAAAGAGCGTTCTTGGGTACATGCAGGGGACCTACACGAATTTGAGAAAGGACGAGGGGGCCCTGCGTACCTAGAGGAGTGGGTGCATGGACGTGTGGCCTTGGGTCCGTGGTCAGTGAAGGGAGCAGCAGGAGCAGCGAGTGCAGGCACGGCTCACCCAGGGTTTGCTCTCCTCAGATGATGTTTGGTGTGAATCTGTACGAAGGAACTGGTCTGCAGGGGTCGCTCCCCGTGCACGTCTTCGAAGCCCTCCACAAGCTCTTTGGAGTGAGTTTTGAATGCTTTGCCTCGCCCCTGAATTGCTATTTTAAACAGTACTGTTCGGCCTTCCTGGATACAGACGGGTATTTTGGATCCAGGGGGTGAGTCCACGTTTGGTGCCGTGTTTCTGTGTGGGTGTGGGGCTGGTTCTGTGATGTCTGCTCAGGAGAGTGTGTGGCTTCAGGGCTGCAGCAGGGCAGTGGGTGGGCACAGACTGGCTCTGAAGTGTTGGGCTGGCTAAAGGGCTCTGGTCCTGGTGTGATGCAGTCTGTGGGTCTGCCAGCACTTGTCCCTGTTGGAGAGTGGAGACCCAGGCCCTCAGTCAGCTTAGATCAGCAGTCACCTGCAGTGAGGACTGGTGGAGTGTGACCCCAGGGAGCAGCCCCGCTGGCCAGGCTCTGCGCTGCCAGGGATTTGGGCTTTCCAAGAGTATGACTGCCTTTCCTGAGGAAACATGCTTTTTAAGGTGCGGAAATTGAAATTCCAGCCTCTGACAGGGATCTTTGCCTTTTCCTCCAGCCCGTGCCTGGATTTTTATCCTGTAAGTGGCTCTTTTGAGGTAAATCCTCCGTTCTGTGAGGAGCTGATGAATGCCATGGTCTCTCACTTTGAGGTACGTCTGCTCACATGTGGAGCTGCATCTGTCCTGTCCTTCCCACTGCTCCCGCAGCCTCACAGCAGGGCTGTGATGCGGAAGGTGAAGGAGGGTGACTGCTGCAGCACTGCTCTAGAAGCAGAACTCTTTCCTGTCCATCATTGCTCTGCCAGCGCTGAGATTGTTCATTTTCCTGTTGAATAGAAACTGCTGGAGAGCTCCACTGAGCCTCTGTCCTTCATCGTCTTCATCCCCGAGTGGCGGGACCCTCCTACGACAGCCCTGGTCCGCATGGAGCAGAGCAAGTTCAAGCGGCACCAGCTCAGCCTGCCAGCCTTCGACCACGAATACCGCAGCGGGTCCCAGCACGTCTGCAAAAAGTAGGCCTTTTCCTGGGATCCTTCCGGGAATGGGAATCTGAGCCGTGTGACTGGAATGTCCTAAGTTGAAATCAATGGGAGTAGGGAGCAGGCAAGGACAAGGGCAGGGCTCACCCGCACGTGTGAATTTCAGGTTTCCTGACTGATGAGCTATTTCGCCACAAAAGGCGCCAGTGCAGCCTCATCAGGTCCTACGTGGGGTGCTCTGGGGATCGGCTCTGGTCCACCACCAGCCAGATGTGGGGAGCAGCTGAGCAGCAGTTTCTGGGTTGCCAATTGCTGCGGTGTTCAGAGTCATTTGGGGGAAGCAGAGCAAGGGGCAGGTGGGATCTCGGTGCTCAGTGGAGCAAGTTGGCTGTTGGTCTGCTGCTGAAGAAACGAGTCCAGGCAACAGCTTGTTTAAGCAGCAAGTGCTCAAACACTGAAGTTCTCTGCACCTGGGTAAGGCTGACACCTTAGCATGACAAGTCTCCTTCTGCAGGGACAGTGATGTCCTCTGCACATGCTGGTAGAGAGCAACGTGGCTGTGCAGCATCAGTGCTTCTCTTGTGAAAGTTCATGAGCCTCTGCCTTTACTCAGAAGTGCCTGATACTGCATTCTGCCCGCTCGTGCTCAGGGTAATGAATCAGAGAGGATATACTTGTCCTGGATGTGGCACAGGAAGAGGAGGGCAGGTGCTGGGCAGTGGGTCTGGGTGCATTCAGAGTTGGAGGTGCTGAGTGCCTGTTGTCTTCTCTTCCAGAGAGGAGATGTACTACAAGTCTGTGCACAACACGGCCATCCTCTTCCTGCAGAACAGCGCGGGCTTTGCCAAGTGGGAGCCCACCCCGGAGCGGCTGCAGGAGCTCATTGCAGCCTACAAGCATTCAGGCCGGACCCTCAGCTCCTCCTCTTCCTCATCTTCTTCCTCCTCCTCCTCCATAGTGGACAAAGAGCGGGAGCTGGGCCGAGAGCAGAGCAGCGGCCGGGAGTCTAATCCCAACTAAGGTGCAAGCTGAGGCAGAGGGGAGGTGCGTTGGCCCCGATGCAGGGGCGCAGTGACAGACTCTGCCTGCGCAGCCCCGGCCGCAGGGGACTCACGGACTGCACAGTGCCCGCGCACGGGGGCTGGAGGCTGCGGGAGCGCCGGGCACCGGAGCCGGCGGTGCCCAGGGAAGGGGCAGCGCGTGCAGGGGGACGGACGGATGGAGGCACGGGCGGGAGGTGCGAGTGCTCAGCACCGGCACTGCGGCCTGAGGGGCTCTGGCAGCGCACAGCCCCGCGCTGGCAGGACAGGGACGGACAGAGCCGGGGGGCTCCTGCGGCCGGGGCAGCGCCGGTGCAGCTCCGTGTCCATAGTGTAAATAGTAACGTCCGTGGCGCCGCAGCTCGCGGGGCTGCTCCCATCGCATCTGTGTTTCTTTCCCTTGTGTGAGTCCCGTGTTCACCGACGCTGTGTACCGTAGAGGGGAGGAGCGGAGCAGAGGAGTTCCTTTGGTGTGTAAAGTCTTTGCAGCTGTTTTGTAGTCGTCGTGGTTTTTATGCGGAGCCTCTGGGCTTTATTTAACCTCCTCGGGTTTTGTTTTGTAAGGATTAATTTAACACCGCTAACCATTTTATTACTTTTATCAAGAAGAGCAAAGTCTATTTTTGATTTCGGTTTCCTAGTTCTTGGGAACATTAAAAACCAGCATTACAGCGCTGCGCCCTCTCTGTGCCTTCCCTTCTGTCAGCATGGGGCTGTGCTCACCCCGTGCCCTCCGTCTGCCTGAAAGGTAGAAAACCCCTGGGCTTCCTCAGCTCCATCTGAGCCGTTCTGTGCTGCACATCCCTCCTGTGAAGAGGTTTTCCCAATGACTGCTGTGAACCCCTGAAGCCCCCCAGCTGCTGCCACGGTGAAGTTTGGCTCTCCCTCCGTTGACTCCAAGGAGCAGTGTGGTCGTGCTCGGCCTCCTCAGCGCAGAACCGTGCGCAGTGTCAGCTCTTGGTGCTTCGAGAGCCCTTTGTCCCACTCAGGGAGGCCCAGGCTGAGCCTCGAGGCACGAGGCAGCCCCTGGTGCCATGCCAAGAGCCGGCCTGGGTGCCCTGCAGGGGGACCCTGGGGACAGGGGAGGCTCCTGGGGTGGATGCACACGACTTCCCCCTTGGGTCTTCAGTTCCTACCTTCGGCTGTTGGGTTACGGAATGGTCACCACTCGTCTCTCCTGGGCTGAGGTGGGGGTGGCTCTGGGGGTTGAGAGCCGGGGTCCTTCTCTGATTCAGCTTTCCTGGGGTTCCGGGATTTCCTGGAATCCACTAGAGCATTTCCCTGCCTGTGGACAGGGCAGAAGAGCCCGGCTCCAAGCGCTGCCTATTCCCCGTGTCCCACAGCTCTGCAGGGATGCTTTCCATGCCAAGGAGGTCATTGACGTGGTCTGGCCCTGGGAGGGCTGTGAGCCCTGGCAGGTGAGCAGCACCGGCGCCGGGGGGTCAGGAGGTTCTCCTTGGGGGTCTGTCCCCAGCTGTTGGCCCATTGCCTTGTTAAGTCCTTCATTGCTGAGGTCTCAGTGGAGGTGTGGGTGAGCAGTGGGCAGGGAGCCCCATGGCTTCCCCTCCAGGACAAAGGGAGCAGAAGGCAGCAGCACGGCGGCTTTGTGGGTGCCGCCATCACTGGAGCTTCCCTGGATCAAGTGGAGGGGATGGGTCCTGAGCAGGAGCACCCCAGGACCCACTCAGGTCGGTACAAGGCTGCAGTGAGGGGGGCAGCTGGGAGCAGGGGGGCATGGGCAGGACTGGGGGATGAGCACGGTGCTCCCAGGCTCTGGATGCTGTCCTGGTTATTCCCAGCTCGCTCAGGCTGCCAAACCCTGACTGAACCAATGGGCAGCTCCAGCGCCAGCGGCTGCTCCTGGGTGGGCCCGGGCTGAGCTCCGCAGGGTGTGGACGTTAATCACAGGGCAGCTCATGGAGCTCAGGACAAGGCCTTCATTTCCTTGTTGGCGGGCACAGATGCCCTGTCCCGCAGCGGGTGGGTGACCCATCACTGGTGTGGGCTGGAGCCCCCCGGCACGTCCGGGCCCTGATGTGTGTGGGCTCCCTGGACCGCTGCTGCCCACGTTGGGTGTTCGCTGCCATCCCCGTGCGGAGCAGCGCTGGCAGTGGGGTTTGTCCTTCCTGCGCTGGGGGGGCTCTGACCGCTGCTGCCCATCGGGGCTCCTGGGAGCACCCCATGAGCGCGGCAGCCCGGGCAGGAGTTGGCAGGGGCCGGCACAGGGATGTGCTTGGCTGTGCCCGGCCGGGATCCGGGAGGTGCTGCAGCCCCATGTGCCCCCAGCCCCGGCTCCCGGGGTGCAGCTCGGGGCCCAGGGGAGGGCAGGGGCTGTGGCAGTGCTGGGGGTGCCTCAGGACCCCGCTCTGCGGCTGTGCTGTCCCCAGGGCCGGGGGCTGCAGGGTCCCTGCTGCCCTCATCCCCCGGCAGGGAAGGAGCATCCTCCGGGCTGCCCAGGAGCAAAGGGGCACCGAGGCTGCACCGACCCCCCCGCACAGACCCACTGCAGCCCAATTAGCGCCGGGGGAGCCCTTCTGTCCCGGCTGTGCCCCGCGGTGTGCGTGAGCCTGACCCGAGCTCCGCACAGCACCGGCACAGCACCGGCTCCGGCCGAGCATCCTCCTCCCGCTCCCCGTTGCCAGGCCAACGCCGCGTTGGATGCCGGCAGCCCCTGCGCCAGGGCCTCCGCAGCGTGGCGGGCAGCAGCCCCACACCTCCCCATGGGGTGCCCGCTGCCTCCGGCCCCCCGCCTGCCGCCGCGACGAACACCGACCCACGGCTGCGTCCCGGCCCGGAGCCCCGGCGCACAGCGCAGGTACGGGGGGTGCCGGGGGGGAGGGCAGGGCGGCCCCTGCAGTCAGCAGAGCCCCTTCCGAACGCAGGGGCCGCACGGGGAGGGTCGAGCACCCGGGCCCGGGGCCCGCACCCCGCAGCCGG
>JASSUY010028679.1:13371-25445 GCA_032466535.1 Forpus xanthops | reverse complement strand
AACGCGCCGCAGCCGCCGGCCCTCGGGAGCTGCTCCGCTGCGGCTGTGCTCGGCCCTCGTAACGCCATCGCCCGCGGGAGGCTCCCAGCACGCTCCCTCCTCGCTCGGGTGCGGGCGCTGGGCCGCTCGGGGAGCAGACCGCTTAACCGGGCTCTTCGCTTGTCCCTAATGCAGCCTGCGAAACCGCGTATGAGTGATGTGGAAAGGTGCACAAGCAACGATCGTTATTTCAGCCTCACAGTACAAGACCTGGATAGAAGCCAGTGTTTCGGTTGTCCTTTAGAAGTACGTATAACCAGGTTGTGGAACTCGTTAACACAAGGTGTTACGAAATCTGAAAGTATGAATTGATTACAAGGGGTGTGAGATCCCTTGCTGGTTATGAAGCACAGTGACTGGCAACCTCCAGCTCTGGGGCGAGTCCATATCCCGCTGGCAGAAGGAATAATACCACGATCTACAAATTGCCAGCTCTGCTCCTAAATGTACTTTGCTACAATTGAAGAAAAGATTGCAGCATCCTTAGCCTGACACAGTGAGCAACACTAGCTTAACAAATCCTGGAAGATTTCTTCAGTGAAGAAGGATCAAGCAGGGATCACAGGGACATACAACCTGGTCTTCTACCACAAAATGCCTCCACAAACCTCAGACTTCAATACAATGGATAAAAGGCCACAGAACTACAGCATGCATAGAAAGGGAGCTGCAAAGGGCACCACCGGTACTCTAGCCTGGTGACAGCAGGGAATGCACTATGCCAGCTTGTGCTCAACACTGAATTTTAGGTTGTAGCTATATTACAGTCAGATTTCAGAAAGGCGTAGCATTTGGTGTACTAAATAGAAGGATTTTCATCCTTTAGTACAAACTACCTCTATGTGATTTCCCTTCACTTTCACGTGAAGCAAGTGTGCTTAGACAGCAACAGGGTTTCCTACACCATAATCAAGATAGGAACAGGTCAAACATGGAGAATTCTGGGAGAGCTTCTCCCTGCTGTGTCAGCTAAACCATTTCACAACCTGTGGCAAACGTTGAGATGTATGCTGGGGTTGCAGTTACGATGTTGAGAGGATCACTGTTAACCTGGACTGTGCATGTGTCATGAGGAGAAAGTCTCTTCTTGACGTTCAACTAATTCTCTCTTATTTCTTCACTAACTTAAGTGGTTTAGGCAAATGATATCCAGACTTTTAAATCCCTTCCAGAAGCAGCAACAGCAGGTAATCTCCACTCCTTGGTAGGTTTTTACACCCTGCATGTCAGGTTCAGGATGGTTTTTTTGTCACTAAGTATTCTTCTTGCAATGGTCCTTATGCCACTGTAATTGGTTTTTTTTTTTTTATAGTTCACAGAACTATAGAATGGTTTGGGTTGGAAGGGGCCTTAAAGATACCTAGTTCCAATGCCCCTGCCACAGGGAGGGACAAGTGTTCTATTAGTACAGGTAAACAGCTCATGTTCTAAGTTGTTGTAGGTCAAGGCTTCCCAACTGTCCTACACTCAATGGGTATGTTATCAGCAGTAAGAAGAATTGGAATTTCAGTGTTTCAGAGAGGACAATGGGGTGTCCACAGGTTGTCATACAAAAAGGAATGAATGAACAATTCCCCTTACAGAACATCTTCCAGTAAGACACTGTTGTGCAGCTTGGAGGAACCACCCAGCTTCATGGTATTTGTTTCCCCCATTCCAAGTACAGTCAGAGACCAAGGACAGCCATAGGCCCGGATGCGGTTTTTGAGAGTATGACTTGCCCTATTTGGCAGAAGTTGCCTTGTTTGACTTCCATGATTTCTCCCTAATCATGCCAATGTAACTTTCATGGAGGTATGTGGCAGACTGGATCAGGGAAGAGATCAGAGCTAAAGGAAGCCCAGGGCAGGCAGGAATGGAGTGAAGGTTATTTTAAAACTGAATTAGCAAGCTGAAACAGTATTGGGAAGAGTAGCTTCAGGAGTGGAGAAGGGAATTGGAAATCTAGTTCTAAGAGACCACAAGAAGAGTTCAGTGTGTGTGTGGAACACATGGTTGTATTTTAACAAAAACTAGGAAGGGCATTCCTGATCCTTAGCTGTGAAACTGGAAAGTCAAGAATGCTGTGTCCTTCCCTGCTCGTCAGCAAAGTGGACATCAATTTACTTAAACAGTGTAGGGGCTCAGATAGATAAGGCCTCTGCCTCTATTATTAATAAAATGGAATCACCAGGACTTTCTGGATGTTCTCTAGGAAATGCCCTAAACATAGAGCCTCTCCAGGTTCAGTTAAGAGAAATGCAGAAAGGGCAGGCCAAATAAATTTGGAAACCAACTACTGAAAAATATGGGAATGCATCTCTATATAACGAGGAAACATCATCCTATCCGTAAAGCAAAAGTTACTGAAGATCTGTTCCACCTCACTAAACTGTCCTGTTGTTGGACTACAGGCACAGGAAAATTGCCTTTGCAAGTAGCCCCGTAGGTGAATGAGTGACATGAGGTCTCAGGTCACCAAGTGGCATGGTTTAGTGGGAAGTATCCCTGCTCATGGCAGGGGGCTTTTAACTAGATGATCTTAAGGTCCTTTCCAACCCTAACTATTCTATGATTAGGGTTGTCAAGCTTTGGAACAGGCTGTCCAAGGCAGTGGTGAGTCACAATCCCTGCACGTATTTAAGAAATGTGTAAATGTGATGCTTGGGGACATGGTTTAGTGGTGGGCTTGGCAGTGATGGGGTTAACAGTTGGATTTGATGATCTTAAAGGTCTTTTCCAACCTAAAAGACTCTCTGATCCTATCTCAGAAGAGAGCAATCAACACTAAAGGATGTTTTTGAGCAAAACTTCCTACATCTCCTTTCCCTTGCAAAGAAGTGGGTATTATAGAACTGTCCTCCCCACACAATCTTGAGAGAAAACACTGCCAGTGAAGTACCCACGTTCTGCTATAAGTGTTACAGAAAAAGCCAAAACAATCATTTTGTGCTGAGAGGAGAGCTGGAATATTGTGAAGGAACCATAGCTCCGCACTACATCAGGCAAGAAGAGAGCGCCGTCAACTAAGCCGCTCACAACATGCCTGTCAGCCATTGTCACCATTAAATGAAGCAAGAACCCAACTTCCCTGGTCCTGTCATCCCTGTAATTGAAAATAGATTTGGATGGAGACATCCAATAGCTGCTTTCTGTCACATCTGTGCAGCCAACCACAAATACAGCATCCCTTCTGTAGGGATCCCTGAAGGGAATCCCTTCTAGAGCCTCTTTCAACCTTATGTCATATGAAATTAAACATATGCTATTTGCCTGTCAGCCTCATCACCCTTCTGAACCGGTTTGCTAATTTAGCCAAGCTTAGGGGCAGAACAGAGGTCTTAAGACAGTACATTCTTCCAAATTTTGTGAAAATCAGAGGCTCTGGACTCTGGGTACTGCAACAGTATCCAAACATCCATCCCCCCTTAAAAGGGGATGTTCAGCTATGTAGTAAGAAAAGGTGGTTCTTACTCCTACAATTTATCTTAACAAGTGATCTGATAACTCTAGAGAACTCAGCCAGGCTACACTGCAATGGCAAGCCCACTCCCAAGACAGGGGCAGCATATCACTGCAGAGTCCAATGACTGCCTCCTCCCACTGGCGAGCAATGACCTTTTTGTAGTTGGCTGTGAGCTTTTGCAGGTAATACTGTATCCCACCTGGGACTGAGATTGTTTTGCCTTTAACTATTGGGTATTCAGAGTAAGTTCTATAAGCTGCCACTTAATAAATACCCTGACAAACAATCAAAACAGACACACGCACACACACAACTACCACTGCTGCTGTCCCCAATTAATAAACATGTCCTGAACATACAGTGGCAAATGGGAACTGTGGCTGAGAATAAATTCTATGAAAAAAACTTGGATTATATTTCAGTAGAACAATCTGGTCCTCATCTCCTTCTTTTCTTGACAATGACAACCGGTACAGAGAAATTTTACTCCTGGAAAAACAGATTTCCATCAGTTCTCACCACTGGAGAGGTGCTGACATAAACCACAGCAGTTTACCCTTATAATACTTCACAGATTAATTTAGATCATACACAATTGCTTCTCATCCTTCTGTTTACTCTCTAAAGGCAATTAATGATTAGTGATGACTACAAAACCCTCACATCTTCTTCTCATCTTTGATAGTCACAAAAGTATCATCAGGCTTTTATAAGCAATAGAAGGGTTATGATCACACTCAATATGGATGATGGGTGGGTGAACAGGCATCATGTCCCAGGAAGCCGTCACTTGACACAGAGGACCAAGTGACAAATCACCAGGGGAATTTCAGCTAAAGCGTTGAGCCACCAATGGTACTAAAGATGTTGAAAGAACTGAGAACCAACATAATGAACATAAAAATGATAATACATAAGTGGATGCATCTTCAGGTTAAGTTAGACAATAATCAGGGTTCCAGGCTGCTATTGTAACCATGACAAAGTTAACAATTTGCAAAGGCAGCCCAGTTATCTCATTTGAAACAACAGTTAATCTTACAGTGTTGAATGCACTTCCCAAAAGCAGAGGCATGTTATTAGTTTCCATGGCAATGCTGGGATGATACAGGAGAGATGTACTTCTGTGGGCACATAAGCAAGTTATCATGAAAAAACAGTGGGTGTGAGATTACTTCACATTAACTGGAGGGTGGAAACACACACAGTTACCTCAAACACTTTTAGCTTATAAATCCACATGCCAGCTTAATCATAATAGGGATTAATTTGTCTGCCCATGATTAAGACTCACAAAGCCCAGTTGAGACAAGAGAAACTGAGAAAAACATCACTGACTAACCAAGAAGAAACATACCAATGGACAAATCAGGATAAGCCGTTACATTTTAAATGCCACCAATATAGGAAAGTGTGGAGAGTACCAGTGGATTTGTCAACAACTCCTGTTTAAAAATTAGTCAAAGTATTCTAAGTACTCTTCATTCTGGTTTATAAGTGTTCTAAATGTTTGTTTTAATGGAGAATGGAGACTAGCAATTTCCTTTGAAGCAAATTTATGTTGAAATACAGTTCTATTTATATCTGTTCCACCTAAAGGAAGAAGTATCTGCCTTTTGCTTCAACCAAACTGCAAAGGAAAAAGAGCCTCGTCATATAATTTTAAACTATGTGACACAACATCTTCCTCCTACAGTGCAGACACTTATTTAGCATCTACATTGGAATTCTGGCTGGTTATGACACTTGAGTTTAAGAAGTGGGTGATCAGAGGTCCCCTTGTGTAGATTAAAGAACGCCATAGCAGGATTCAGGACATACCTTCATTGCACGGTGCAGCGTGGTAACACCTATGCTAGTTTTAAATGTGTATCACAAGCTACCTCACACCAGAGAGTTCTGTTCAAGAAAGGGGTTTTGATGAGCAGAGTTTTTCATTAAAGCATTTCTTAAATCAGCCTTGAGATCCTTCTTTTCACAGCAAACTGTATGTTAGGTGTCCTCATAGCAGATCAAGAGTCCATAGGAAGGATAAGGAGAGCTGTTTCTCACTTGGACTACCACACCTGCCTTTTCAGGTGATGTTGGTAACAGGTATGTCTTGACTGCTGTCCACATTCCATACATATTTTAACACTGTGCCCTCCAGAGGCCAATATTCCTACAGCGTATTTCACAATCAAATATACTGTCATACCTCCTAACAAGCAACAGAAACAAGAGCTGTCCTGCTAGTAATTCAGCGCCATGTATGTGCCTGCCCTTTTTCATTACCACATAAAATTGTTATTCCAAGCCTCTAGAGACGTGATTGCACAGCTCAAACAAAGGCTTAGGACCGATTGAGAGCATTACTTAAACGCATTTGAGTGCACGGTAGGTTTCCATTCCTCAAGCAGCATCAAGATTTTCAACTTCGATACTTGGGAGACGGATCTCCAGCGCTCCTCAGGCCGCTCCTGATGCTGCACTGGAGGTGTGGGATGCACTGAGGCAGAGCAACCAGTAGGTGACCTCGCAGACTCAAAAAGCCAGGCAAGGTCCTTTGCCCTTTGGCGAGAAGCACCACGTGTGCGTGAAGCATGCCAAAATATCTTCTGAAACATTCGTTTGAGTTCAAGATGTCTCCCACAGCCTTTGACGTTCACGCAGGCGAACTGTACTATTACTATCTGGAACTGAAAGCTAAATATAAAACCATTTTGACCATTACAATTCTGAAAACCATGTTTTCATCGATACCATCAATTACTGTAAAGTGACAAAGTATTGTAACTCATCAGCTCAACTAAAGACCAACAGAGAAAAATCAGTGGAGATTTATGTTAAGAAAAATGCTATGCAGCTGTGGCTTTGCCTCTTGCTATTTAAAGTTTGGAAACACAATTTATCCAAATAAACCAGCATTGAAGCAAATAACCAGCCGACGAGCCAAGACAACTTTAATTACAAAAGCTATTTGTGAACAAAATTCCCTGTTAAAGTTAGGAAAGTTAAGGTTTCCAATGTCTTAAACAATGTGTAGTCTTATAAATCTGTATGAAGGGAAAACATTCTGATTTGGGAGCCCTTCTTTCTGTGCATGCAGTTATCTACTGAAGGGGAAAGTTAATGAATCAGGCCTCTAAAACTGAAATACGTTAAACTGTACTAAAACATGCCCTTATTTAGATAACTGCAGCCTTTTATTTTCGCAAACTATTGTCCAATATAAGATATAAGCTTACATGAGAGTTGCAGCAGAGAACAGACACGTGCGATGCATTCTGCAGAGTCCTCGCCAAGCACGCAGGCACAGCACATCATGTTACCAAACAAAGAAAAACCATCTAATCATCTTAGGAGACCATTGCTCTGAGCTGTTTAATCACCTAAAACCTCTGCCAGCACAGCTGGGAACAGAATGAATTTGGAAAAAATACGGAGCCGTACTTTCCAAGTTTCTCAGTATCCACTCATTCTGCAAGAAGTGCCTTCAAATCCATTCACACAAATGTCTTTCACTGTGTTCTCCCATCCCTGAGATTGTTCTATATCATCTCTACTTACTTCCAGTTACAACCTCACTAAATCCTGGATTACTGTTCATTTTATGAGTTCATTACGTCAATACTTAGCAGTGTCTTCTCTCACAATACTGAAGAAGTATCAAAGGTGAACAACATATAAATACCATACCCTGCACATTACTGGAAATCATATTTACAAACAAGCTAAATATTGAGACTTCTGTCTTTAATTCAGCATTGTTCCTAGTATTTCTGGAGCACATATATGGTACAAGTTGCCGTTCATGTGGTCCTACTTCAAGCAATACACTATTTAAAGTGAACAATATGTAAACAACTCAACATATATTTGAAGCACATGGTTAAAGTGTGTAATGTACCAGGTACTAAAAATGTGTAATGTGTCAGGTACTAATACTGATGGCAATGGATAAACCTGCAATATGAAGAACTTCAGTGATTAAAGCAAACAAATAGATTTCACCACTTCTGACTACCAAAAGCAAAAAAATCCCCCTTCTTAACATGTGACTGTCTAAAATGAAGGAATTTCTACATTAACAACTGATTCATTCATGTGAAGGTGAGTTAAGCAACTACTTATTTTATCTTAGGTTATCCATTACGTTAAAGACTCAAATAAGATACAAGATCTGACTGGTACTCTTAACTAATTACCTTAAAGCACTGCATTTTCCACATTCAAGTACTAGCATATGATCTATTTAATTAGTATATAAACTCTTCCTGACTATTTACATAAAAGTTATCACTGGAGGCAAGTGCTCACAGAGCAAATAGATGAGGCTGCCAGAAATGAGGCATGGAAGATTCATCCCCCTGTGAACAGTAGCTGCTACCCCATGCCCTCAGAGTACACAGCAAATCAAACATGTATGAGGCAGGAGACAGACTATTCTGACAACACCCCTCACATTTCAGGTCACACTGAACATATGCTGAGACAAAGCTGATTCCTAACTTGACATTCCTGATAACTTCCCTGTGCCTCTTTCCTCACAGTCTCTTGCAACAGCTGGAGGCAGGCTCCTGCAGGCAAGAAGCAGCACTAGGTGAAGGAACTCAAATGGAAGAGTATAAGGAAATCATTTTAAAATCATAGACTGAGAAAGTTGCCGGGACTCTCAGGGCTCCTAACTTCTAAAGGCATTTCAAAGCCTCGGGAATGACTAAGAAATAAGAGAAGGCATTTCCTCTCAAAAGACGGCACTGCTCCAAAGAGCTAGCTTCGGCCAACAGGAAGTTGTCATCAAGCTTTCCTAAGCGCAGTTGTTTACCTGTCAGACCATTTTCCAAGAAGAGGTTCCGGGATGTGCAAACAGAAAAATGTACTGGATCAGGAGCTTTCAGGCATGCGCGATTTCAGCAGTTGCTGTTTTCCATAGAGAGCTTGCTCAACATGTCAAGTACTTACCCAAAGCCCAGCAGATGTGGTCAGTTCGCTGGGACTGCACCACCAGCAAGCACAGTCTACAGCAAACATCCCCCAGTGATGCAACCTCTGCACCATCTCAGCTAAGGTTCAGACCTTTACCTTTATCTTTCACTTGCAATTACCATCAAAGATGTACCACCATGCATCAGTATACAATGGTGGACACAATACCTCTCAAGCAACATCACATCTAAAGACAGAACTTACAGTGCACAACTCTATCCTGTAATTTAGTCAAGACCTTAATCACATTTGCAAATCACATTTAAGCGTGGCATCTTCCTGAACCTCCAAACCCTGCACAATCTGCACAACTCCTGGTCCACATTTTCACCTCAGCACTATGAAGAAAACTTTGACCTCTGCAGAACACCGTTCTTGGGACCAAGATAGACTGAAAATGGCTCAAGAGCTGAAGTAGTACTATAGCATGGAAATAGATATTACAATCAAATGGCATCTAATGACCAGAGATGCCAACAGCTTGACCACTGAAAGGGAAAGGGAATCCATACAATGAAATAGAGTCATGGATAGAGGAATGGTGTGCTCAGTATTAAGCAAGTTGGTTAGAAACAGAAGCCAGAACAAACCCAAGCCCCAAAGTAAAACACTGAATGACCACAACCTTCCCTTGACCTGCAGGATTCCTTCACATACCACCTAGTTGGGATGCCCACCAAACAGACTCCCTGACCTGAGCCTGCTTCCCTGGCCAGCTGTTCTAATGCTGTTTGGTTCCCAAGTGAAGTCTCTCACGGTGACACAAATCCTCCCAAGGGCACTCAGCTTCTATGTATAAAAATGTGTTTACATGATCAGTGTTTGCAAAGCCTTCTGGTAATGCTTCATTATCACAGAATTAGTCGCATAGGGCTGGGAGCAAGCCTTTCCCTTCACTGTGGTGTGGGCATCTTGTATTCTTTTAAATTTCCATGAATGCTGTGCTCATCTCTGAATCTGCAAGAGAAATTTGGTTTTCAGCCTGACAGACCAAATCAAATCAAGAGCTCTTTATCCAAAGTACTGGAATGTCCTTGTAAATGAGTAGGCTTTCCCTTTATAACCAGTGTTTCAAGACAGTAGGAAATCAACTTGCAGATGTGAGTGGTGCTTAGCAGACACGCTGCTGTTCAATGAGCAAGTCAGAGTTCTGGCAAAAGTACTCAACCGGCAAATAATTGCAAGTTCTGTAGAATGACATGAGTTAATGGCTGATCCTGCCCCAGACCAGAGAATTCTTGAGTTTCAGAGAAGTTTAACAAAATGAAGAAGATGGGAATTACAATACAAGGGAAATTCAGGGAAAATAAGATACTATGTAGATGAAAGGAACATTCTGAGCTCTCTATGTATATGGCCTGAGCTTAAATTTACTGTTACAAATCCAAATTGAGACCATGTATCTTTAGACCTTGTTAAGAAAAATCTGGCACATTGTATTCTGTAACATTAAAAAAGGAATCCTACATTCAAAATGTGGGAAGCCAAGAAGCGTGAGATTATTTTGCTACCAAAGGAAAGCTGTGGTGCAGAAAGGTTACGACAGAAGAGGGCAACAATGTAGGTTTGTGTTTTTTCAAAAAATGAGCTACTCGGTTGTTGTACATGCATCTACCACTGCGGTAGTGTGCTTCCCACCGGCCTTTGCTATGAAGTACTGCATCAAATCTATTGCTACCTTAGCTTACTACCACTAACCCTGGAATGAGGCATAACCTCTGTGAATGTAGGCAATGCCACTAAACTGCCACGAGGAGCTCCAAGGTGAGCTTCAGTGTCTGTGGCTGCTGGGGACTTCAGTGACAGGAAAGGGAGACCTGAAAAAAAAGACACTGTAAAAGGCCCAACTACCAGACTACCTTTGTTCTAGAAACACTAACAGCATTGTCTGAGTTAACTCAGACTTCTCCTGTGAATTAGAAGCAAGGCTTCATTAATTGTGGTGACAGGAGAAATGATTCTGTTGGGATGGGGAGTCAGAGAAGCCTACTATGAGGGCACATGATCTCTGTCGCAAGACATGCTGCCTGAGTCAACTGCTGCTGCCTGTAGTGACTAGAACACCAGTGTGGGGAAAATACACAGGGATCTCCAGCATGAAGTTCTGAAGGTACTGGAAAAAGAGCTGTAACAGAAGGCAGTCAAGGTACAAGTGTGATGGAATCTCTCCCTCATCACAAAATCAGTTAGGTCACAGGACTTAGCCATAAAGATTTTCAAAGTAAGAATCTCTAGCCATTGTCTGTGGCCCACTACATAGATCCATGTTGGAACTGAGGCAGACCTACCCACTATTCCTATAAATCTGGGTAGTAACAGGTACCACTAATGTATGCTGGTGAACATGAGGACAAGGAACTGGAACACAAGGTACACATTTCAAGATGCTTGCAGAAGAGTCAGTGTTTAAAGTTGGACTTACTGGGTCTTTGACACAGATTTCTGGTTGTACTCTGGAAACAATAATAGAGACCAGTGAGGCAGTCTCAATAATAAATATTAATGGAGAAGGAATGATAGCTGAGAGAGAAAAAAAAAAAAAATCACCTTTCTGCATTACTTGCTCATGGCAATGCTAAGGGAAGGCAAAGCCAGCGTAATTTCCCGGAGCACATGGATAGGCTGCAGCTCCATGTGGTAGGCAAAAGATACAGATTCTACATAATTCCTACTACTAAAGGAGTATCACCTCTGCTGAAGAAAAGGTATGTCATTTTTCCGACTAGGCCTGCCAGACTGATGAAAAGTGCTTTTTTGTCTTGTTGCCTGTAAATAATCCCCACCCTCTACAACAACCTAGAGCACAAGGAACAACATGAACCCCATGTGTGTTCCCAATAAGCCTCAACTGTTAAGACTGAAAGGAAGGGTTGCCAGTACCTCAGACAACCGAATAACATGGCTGAAGTGAAACTCTTCCCCTGCTCCAGCTGACAACGAACTCAGCAACTAGGCTAGTAGAGTCTCACAGGCAGGCAATGGTTACTGTCCACCTTAAGACTCAGAGCACCAGAATTTTAAGAAGTGCACTCTTGAATCCCACTAATGAAATTTATAAAAGTAAAATGAATATAAAGTTAATTACAAACATTGCAGACTTGGAATGACCTCATTTTAGGCTGTAGAGCAGTTCCCTTTCTCATTTAATCAGCTACTGATACAGATCTCGGAATACTCCAGCTGCATACATGAGTCTGGACTACTTTCCAAGTGTTTTCAGATGTACATTGGGCAAATAAACTCTTTCTCAGACTATGCTTTTTAGTTAACCTATCTTTTCTCTACACCCTCTTCTTCGAATTTCTTTCCCTGTTCCCCCCTTTTCATACATAGATAGGATTCAATTCATATTTCTTCCTCTGTATCTGATATTATGCAAGGGCAAAGCCTCTCCACCTTTGATAAACAAAACTATTTCCCTTGGTGGGTTGACCTCCTGGAACATACGTCATAAAGCTATGCTAACACAGAATCATAGCATAGTTAGGGTTGGAAAGGACCTTAAGATCATCCAGTTCTAACCCCCCTGCTCTGGGCAGGGACACCTCCCACTAAACCATGCCACCCAAGGCTCTGTCCAACCCGGCCTTGAACACCACCAGCAATGGAGCATTCACAACTT
>JASSUY010028678.1:72722-153150 GCA_032466535.1 Forpus xanthops | reverse complement strand
TTGTTTTTTGGTTTGCTAGCTTTTTTTTTTTTTTTTCCCCCAGAAGAAACACACCTGTGATGAAACAATGGTGTTTGTGGGATTAATCAGGGATTAAGTACTGAGAAGATCACAGATATTCTTGAGATGATTTGCTTGCACAGCGCTATAGCAGACACTTGGCTGCCCTAGGCAACCTTCTCTTCCCAGGGGTTCCTGCCAGCTGCCTGTATCCTCAACTCCCCTCTTCTGGGCAACAGCACTCATGGCAATAGCCTCTGGGACCTAACATACATTTAGTGCCCTCTCTTAGAAAATCCCTAGGTAGGAGGTTCACATTTTTTTGCACTCTTTCAGTGAGCTACCAGTGTGGCAGCAGTTCCTGGCTTCATACAAACTTCCTGTGTACTTCAAAGGAGGTGCTAGGCTGTGCAGGCAGCCTTCATTTATCATTTTAAAGTAGAAAGCATCCCACTAATGGTGTATGTACTGTACTTTAGGAACATCTGATCTCTAAATTTCTTCTTGTCACAAGAGTAGAAAAGTGTAAATGACAAGGCATTGGACAAAGACAAGGGAGGGCCTCATGATTAAGACATCAGATGGTATGAGAGTGAGCTGAATTTTGTCAGTGCTGCCTGTATCACAGAGTTCCTGCATAAAAGTGTCATTTTTGTGGCCAGCTGCTCAAATGCTGGTACGTGTCTTATTTTCTAGATTTCCAAATCAACTCCAGGAGCCATACAGTCATTCAAAGCCAGTTTTAGACAATTTGCTGTGAGAAATGCAATAAAAGGCACAACCACTACTATTGAGGAATAATAGGGAATAAGACATAACTAGTGAATATATTACGTGAGATTTGAAGAATTGGACAGTCTGAGGTCTGAAATGGTCTTGTGCTTGAATTTGCAATTTCAGGTCAAGCACAACTCACTGGGATTCCCCCCATTCCCCTGCTGCTCCCCCTTTATATCCCCCAGGGAGCAGTGCATTTAAATAGAAGTGATTGAAACAAAAAAGGCAATAGATGTGTCAGTTAATCTATACCTCTTTTCTATATTAAGTTAGTTTTAAATAGCATTAAAGGCTCAATTTAGCGAAGCACTTTAGTAAGGCATCTAACTGCATATTTGAATTGAGGCCAGGATTGATAAACTTGGATACTGTGCGATAATACATTCTAATAGGAACACTGCATCCACAATGGTTAATGTGTATGTTCCAAACGGGGCTGTCTTCATTCTGCTTAGATTTGGGGTTGCAAGTTTCAAAGCTGGTTTATTTGTGGCTTTGTTTCACATGTTTCCAGTAAGAATGGGATACAAAGGAAATTTTTCAAGTAATCAATTTACAAGCAGAGTATTCTCTAATTTCCCCAAATACCTGCTGTCTGTCACAGAGCTCACTCTTGTTTTGATTCTTTTAGCAGTTCAGTTTTTCCAGTGCTTACTGGGACATTTGCTGTACCTGTACAAGATCCAGATACAGCAGATTTTTGGAAAGAAGCTTCAGAGATTTCAGAAAACTGGAAAGAAAAAAACATCCTTCTTAATTTCCACCAAACATTTCTAATTCTTAGTTTATGGGGAAGCATTTAAATTGTCTGAAAGGTAACTGTAATGGGGCCATTACAGCTAAAACTAAGACATTATTTGCTAGTTGAAAAAAAAAAAAAAAAGGAAAAAATAGTAAAAATAAGACTTTCCTGACTTCCAAAAGATAGACCTGTGCACAGTTATCCTCTTAAAAGGAAGGATAAACATTAAAAGTCTCTAAAACGCAGGAAGGAAGTAAAAGAGAGGAAAACTTCATGGAAGGAATAGTGTAATTAAGCCCTATCTATAGAAGAGACAGAAGATGGTGTCTAAAATATTGAAAGTTTTGAAGTCTTACTAAACTCATGCCAACTTAAATTACTGTAAACAGAAACAAAATTAAAAGACACCTTATTTTCACCTGACTTTCAAGTGGAAAAGTCTTAAGGCTTTTTTATTATTTTATATTTATATTTTTAGATTCTTGCAAAAGTTTTCAAAGTTATTTCTTGTGGCTGGGGAAAGAGCACCTTGGCCAAGTGTTATTATTTCAAAATCTTGCAAATTCTTCGTAAGTGTACAGGAAATAATATATTTTAAAAGTGCATTTTCATTACCCTTGTGGATTGAGTTACAATTTTAAAATTGAAAATTAATCTCAGTGGCTCTATCTCCTTGAAGTCTCTCTGTAAATCAAATGAAGAATCACCAAAATGCCATGCTTTCCTAAATGAGGATGATGACTTCTAGGAGAATAGTGTCCTTAAGATATGAAAAAGCTTAACCAAAATGTGTACATTTGACAGCATAATAGCTATTATAGCAAGGAAAAGTTATTTTGATTATTTTAGGATAAAATGTAATTGCTATTTTGTTAATAGACAATGAGGTCAATATGTTCAGAAAATCTTTGATAGCAGTTAATGGGTTTCTCAGTGTATCCTCAAAACAAAACAAATCAAGTAATGCTTGGTTTTCATGGTACATTTGATCTACATGTTAAAAATATATAATTCGAATCAGAATTTAATAAATCTATTACCTCCATTTATAGAAGCAAAATAAAGAAATTATTTCCTTTTTCACTTATAATTTGAAGAATTCTGTCTGGAAATCTTCTCACAAACTGAGCATAACAGCTGATAAAGTACAAAATAGTATTTTACTGTACAGTGATAGGGCACTTTGCTTTAGTATAAGAACCTTGATTTTGAGGCTTCGTGGGGACAAAATTACCATTTCTTTTCTGTGTTTCTTTTAATCTTTTAGTAATCGTAGTTACATCATAGGAAATATTAATTTCATATACTCACCTTTTTCTTGAAAAAGAAAGCCTAAGTAAATATTACAACTATTTATAAAAAATGTCTCTGCTAGGAGAAGTACCAAAATAACAAAGTGTAACTTCCTTTTGTCTCTTTCTAGATGTTATCATAAAAGTAATTATGTCCCTTTATTTCTTTTCCATTTAAAAAATCTAGACTCTTATTTTATCTTCTATGTTTATAAAGACCTAATTCCTTTTATTAAAAACAAACAGGCAACAATGATTTAAAGTTTTGGGGTTTGGTGGTTGTTTTGTGTTTTTTTGTGTTGGTTTTTATGGGGTTTTTTTTGGACTTTTTTTTCCATCAGGAATGTCATTCTGTATTGGCCCATCTGGCTGGGATATATTCCTCTAGTGTGCAGCCCCAACTGGCTTATAGTTGTAGAGGAATTGCATGTGTACACAAAGGTGATTATGTCCATAAATGAGAATATGCTTTAACCCAACAACATTTATAACAGTCAGCATAGAAAAGTAATCTGTAATCTTCCTTCTCCTTTATGGAATAATCATTCTAGAATTTTTTTTTTCACTATTGTTTTCTTTTGCAGCAGACTCAAAAAAGCTACATAGCTGATACTGATCTAGTGAGGTTTTTCTTTTCTTTTCTTTTCTTTTCTTTTCTTTTCTTTTCTTTTCTTTTCTCTTTTCTTTTCTTTTTTTTCTTTTCTTTTCTTTTTCTTTTTCTCTTTCTTCTCTTTTCATCTTGTCTCATCTCTTTTCTTCTTTCCTTCTTCCCTTCTTTTCTCCCCTCATCTCCCCTCCCCTCCCCTCCTCTCCCCTCTCCTTCTTCTTTTATATTTTTATATTTTTTATATTCTTTTTTCATCTTTTCTCATCTTTTCGTCTTTTCTCTTTGTCTTCTTTTTCTCTTCTTTCTCTTCTCAAGCTCTCACAAATGTATTGGAACATTTAAATATTTGTTTGATACATATCCCACATGTTTTATATGCATACATATATTTTATGAATACACACACACATATATATGTGGAGTGAGTGAGCATATATATATATATATATATATATATATACATATATATATATATATAAAAATACCAATCCATCTTCCTCTTGTTTTCATCATTGTGACTGAGGCGGAATTTTTTTTCTTCAATGGTAATGCCTCTATCACTTGGCGATTTATAATTTTAGTTGTTCTATATATCTAATTCCTCATCCAGAACTACCCCTACAGAGAACATACTAAGGGAATATTGCTGGGTTTGTTTCATATGGACAAATAAAGAACAGCGATGCAAATTTGGCAGAGAAGTCAATGGCAAATACCTTATTGACTGCAGTGTGATGAGAATGTGTGGGGAGAGGATGTACAGTAATACACTACTATTAAATCACCGTGCCCCCACATGTACTTTGTGCTGCTTCACCATGATTCACTGTGTGTACCTTACTATTCACCTTGAAAAAACTAACTCAAGTTCAAATACTATTAAAAAGGTGTTCAACAAAATCAACTTCAGTTAGTTATAAGCTCCTTTGAAGACCTTGTTCTCTCATGTGCTTTTTAATTTTTGGAATTAAAGTATGACTGCTTACCATTAAAAAGTTACGTACATGACTAAAATCAGCCCTCTGTACCATAGTCATTAAATCCTTTCGTGGATACTGTGACTTTGGTGGGCTATGAGAGAGCTTAGATGTCAAAATTAAAGCATATGTCTCAGTCCTTGCTGAATTAGTACTGCCTTTGTGAACCTGAAGTCCAGTTGGTTGAGTGTAAATGGTATAGCTGGTGCTCCTCCACATGACTCCAGTTAAAAATGGGGTAGGTTTGAAACATGAACCTAATGTTTTGTTGTGAGCTCAATGAAAAAAAATGTGAGATGTTACAAAGCTGCTCATTGCTTTTTATCTGAGGAGAAACTGGTGTATTGATCTGTAGAAAATGATAAAACTAGAAGATAGCATCTAGAATTTCAACATCTAGTATTTTTGGTATGAAAGTATCATACAAAGTAGTGTTATGATTAGAAATATGCAATTTGTTCGGAACATACGTATTAATCTTTTGAAAATGCAAAGCCACATACTTGGAAGTTTACAGATACTCTAATTTTATGAAGAGTTGCCAAGAAGTTGACAGTTTGGACCAAGGATTGCTGTGGTTGCTATGTGCAAAAGCCTAGAACAAGCCAGCGGGAAATAATACCAGGGTGGGAAAGTATTGCTATGGTTACAAAGTATGTTCTTTAAAAGAGAGGTGGATAACACAGCAAGAGTCACTGAAACTTAGGTAATACTGTATTATACAAAAAGCAGAAAGACTGAAAGATAATAACTGTCTTGTGCTCTTAATGGGCATTTTGTTAGTTTCCAGCAAAGAGGGATTTAATTAAAGTAGGAATAATTTGTGAAAGCTTTGTTAGAAAAATATACTTAGCTTTTATTTTTTTGGAAGTGGAATGTTAGCACAATATCTTGCATATTTTGGCTCCATCCCTTTGTTTTCTAAAACAAAAAGACTTTTTTTTTTTTTCTGTCAGTTGGATTAAGAGTGCTTTTAAAAAGAAAAAAAGTGTGATTAGACCCAAATAATTAAAGTAAACTTCCAAATCAGCTTTTCAATACATTAAAATTGTAACTTGGGTGCATTTTGCAAAAATATACATGATACAAAAGTTATTATAAAATACAATAAGAATGTAATAATAAAATCCTGCTCTAAGCAATGCAGTAAATCTGAACTATAAAATTCTTCCAGGAAACATCCTCCTTCACTTACATCCCTTAGGGTTTAGTTGTAATCACCTCTGCTGGTTTGGTCCTGCAAATCAGTTAAGTAGAAGACTACTGCACAGCTCAGTTTCCATTTTGATATTTGGGAAGATCCTCTCTCTCCTCTCCACTGCCATGTTTATCATGAGGTGCAGTGTGAAGCTTCTGGGGGGTATGGGATGGACAGTGCCCAGCTCACCCTGCCCAACTAGCGTTCAGAAATGCTCTGCTGGGAACGGTGGAGCTGGGGACCAAGCAGTCTGATTGGAGGGACAGGTCATGTCTGTGCTCTAGGACCAGGAAAAGGGAAACTCCAAGAAATGGCTTTTTTTTTTATTCCTGTGGCTACTGTACTGTTTGTCCGTCACTCTCCAATAGCCATGCCTCTGAATGCTGCATTGTTCAACTGAGACCCACTACTGGTGTTCATTTGAGTCTGAATGATAGAACCAGACGTACAAGACAAAACTCCTGAGCTGCTTAACTGTACTGAAGGTTTACACCTGAGCCTGATTGATGTTCCATCTTTATTCCTCATCCATGCTGAAGGGATTGGGCGAAACTGATTGTGCTGGGGGGTAAATGGTGGAAAGAAGCATAGACAGATCTCTGCTCACAGAAACCAGCTCTCCTTTAGAGTATATGACTCCATCACACCACAGAAATTGTTCATGTCACATCTCTGCCTTGGGCACATTTTGTTGTGTATTGTTGAAGGTAAGAAGAGGGAGGATTTAATTTGTGAGCTGAAATATGTTCAGCTAATTGTGACTGTTTTCCATAGATTTGTGCTCTTTTGCTGGTACTATGAGACAGGGATTTGAAACTTGGAGGTGAGACAATGTCCTTTTACTTTGCTCTTGACAGGTAAACCTAGATAGGGAAATAACCTGCTTTACTTAGTGGTGCAGACCTTGGCTATTACAACTGGGATCAAAGAATCTCTTTAAGGTAATACAGCTTTGTCAGAAGAATCCTGACTTCTACGCATAAGATGGACTGTGAAGTACAAAGGAGGGAAAGAATGGTCCTGATGAGGACTGAATATAGTGAGGCTGGGTGAAAGTGTAAAAACTCCACGTAAAAACACTAAGACAAAGGCCCCGAGGAGAGAAATCCAGGACAAAGACCCAAGATGGGGAAAAAGCAAGGGAAATGAGATCAGCTGGGGAGATGAGTAGCCAGTTGAGCAGGAAAACAGGGATTTTAAGCAAGAAGTCCCAAGAGGGAGTTGAGAACTGGGATTTGGAAACCTGATGGACTAGAGACTGTGACAAAATGAGAACTGGGGACAGTGGGAGAGCATGATAGTGATGAGGGCCAGTGCTTGGAAGTTTGAGTGTATGAAGAAAACTCTTGTAAGAAAGAAACAAAGGTTGTAAAAGCAGAAGACATCAAGGCTGGGTCAAAAGTTGCATACAACTCAAGTACACTGATCTCTTCTAGGAAGACACGAAGATTTCAATGGTGGCTTACATGGAAGAAAGCATCTTATTGATGCAGTTACTCCCTCCGTTAGTACAAACAATGGAGGCTGTAATGTAGATCCAAGAGTTCCACGCTGCTATTCCATGCTGTGGTCAAGCCACTTTCTTACAAGTGTTAGCTCTAAATTTTTTCCTGGGGCTTTGAAAATATACTGAATAAAAATACATTAAATAATAAGGTAGTAAAACAGTAAGATAGGCCCTAAATTATTGTCCAAAGTCAGAATTAATTTTGCCAATGCTATCTTAGCTCACTTCAATTCTGATTATGTAGTCATGAGAGAGGATCTAGTTACATATTCACATAATATTTATTCTGCAGGCTTTCCTTCTACTCACTACTTCAGGTGGATTTGCATGGGGATGCATCAAGTCTGACAGCTGTGGACTCAGTTCTACAACACATCTGTTTCAGATGTGACAACATATCTGAATGTGTTGTGAATGAGAGAAGTTTGCAAAGAAAGAGTGACTTAAGGGAAGGACAACTGAGAGCTGCCCAGGGATTTTATCCCTGCCTCTGTATCAGAGGTCTGTGAGACATTCTCTGACCAGTCCCTTAACACAGCTAAAAAGATGGCTTTCTACTCATTTATGCCATTTTCAGAACATCTGACTGTTCTTGATGTTGGCAGTGCTGAGAAGTCTTTTCCTTTGGTGAGGTCAGTGATAGCTGCATTTTAAAGGCCTCTTACTCCTGGCTGAAGACAATCGTAATGAGCGGTTACGGCTCCTAGCCAAGAGCCATTGCTGTGGGGATGGCTGAAGTGGCTTTGAAGCAGCTGCTGAACCATTCAGATTAAGTTGGATGTCTATAGTCATCCAAGCCTTACTCTCTTTACACCTTAATTTCTCAGGTATGAAATGAAGATAATTCTTGATCCTTTTTTCATAGGGAGATCATGCTTAAAAATATTATGGAAGTCACTTTCACAGTATGCATACGGTGGTGATAAACCCATGAAGAAATTTGCTGTCTCTCAAAGCTGGAGTTAAATAGGTTACAGCAGGAAAGTCCATGACCATGTGAATGGCAGAGTAAATTGAAACACCATTTTGCTCATTGAAAAAGCAACTAATGATCTTATGTACAATGGGATGGACCTGTAGAAGGGAAAAACAAAAACAAAAACAAACCAGAAATTCTCCTAAACAATCTCACACTTAAACAAAAAAACCCTAGGTTTTTGAACAATAACTAAAGGCTGTTTCATGTGTGCACATGTAAAGGAAGATGGACTTAAAGTTGCACAGGATTCTTTTAGTCTGGCCACATCTGCCTTTTGAGTGCTCAACTTCAGTCTGTTCAAGATAGCTTTTTGTGCATCATGCACTTTTTGAACTATGAGTATTTTACAGACCTGTATACCTCTTTACCATAAAAACATTAAATAACTGGGAATATTAATTCAGCAATGAAGTTTATGTGACAAACCTCATAGCAGCCTTCCAATATCTGAAGGAGGCCTACAAGGATGCTGGAAAGGGACTCTTCATCCAGGGCTGTAGCAATAGGGCAAGGGGGAATGGGTTTAAACTTAAATAGAATTTCAAGTTAGATGTAAGGAAGAAGTTCTTTACTGTGAGGGTGGTGAGGGACTGGAACAGGTTGCCCAAAGATGCTCCATCTCTGGCAGTGTTCAAGTCCAGTCTGGACAGAGCCTTGGGCAGCATGGTCTAGGGTGAGGAATACCTGCTCACAGCAGGAGGATTTGAACTAGATGATCTAGGTCCTTTACAACCCTAACTATTCTATAACTCTATGAAAGCTGGTCACCTGGCAAGTCCATGTGTACCTTCATCTGTCTAACAGCCTGAACGACAAATTTAGAAAGTAATTGAGATAATCTGTCTAAAAATCATGAGTTTCAATCCTATCATTAAGGTGCAATGAACATTATATTTAAAGACTAGCATAAGCAAATATATTCTGTAGGACTTTTCTTGTTCTTCCTATGCACCTTTGCTTGAAAGTTGGCTTTAGTTTGCTGAGGTCCCTTCCTTTCTTTTGTTTTCTGATAACTCAAATTAAACAGGACTTGATTTAACTAGTGACATACTATTGAAAAAGTTAGGCTTCTAGCCATGAAGACTGTGAAAAACTATTTGAATTTTAATTAATGCATTACATTTGTAGAGGGTAAATTTTTGAACTGAGCTGTTGAAACTTTTTTAGAAGGAAAAAAAAAATCAAAGTAACTTTCTCAAAGACCAGAAACCTTCAACTGTATTACTTTTTTTAAAGACAACTTTCTGGATATTACATAACATGTTTTAATGTTTTGATACAGCACCAGTAAAAGCAAGTGTAGTTCTTGTGAGAACATCACTGCATGTTAATTATAGCTGTAAGACAGCTTGGGCTAAGAAGTCCAGAGAGAAGGGTGATTGGTTACTGGTCATCAGTCTGTGTTTATGCTGTTAAGTTTTTGATGTCCTGAATAATCCTCGTGAGATAACACCAAATAAGAACAATCGATAGGGTGTCCCTGCAATACACCTGCTCTTCTACTGGGAAACGCTGATGGATTTTTTATTTTGAGTATAATCATTGCTTGAGATTTCAAAGCAAGATACCAGTATGCTGAAAAATACTGATCAGATGTTCCTACAAATACAAGAGAAATATTCTTCCTGGTTTTGTATACATACAATAAATATTCACTTGTGTAGGAGCAGTCCAGGTATGAGAGAGGTATTTTTATCCTCCTGTTTGTGCGCTTACCTATAGCAGACGGAGAATGAGATTATTTCCAGACATGTCTTATAATAGCCATTAACCCCCAAAAGGAGGCTTTAAGGATATACATTCATGGCACAATCATAAAATTACTATTATATATCAGACAGAAGATCATAACACCAAAAGCGTGAAACTACAGTATGCCATGACAACACTGCAAAAGAAATTAGAGTAATCATTGGTAGTGTGTCTCTTTGTTGGCCTTTCTGAGGAAGCAGAGTACATGTACTGCTGCTAGTCCCTGAGGAGTCAGTTAAAAGCTACAGTATCTCTGCACCTCTCTGAGCCAAGTGGCCAAGTTCATCTTTTCTTTTGACATGTTTGTCTGGAGATGCTTCTCATTATTTTAAAAAGTGTATTGATAATAAAGAAAAATAAGATCCAGAGTCTGTAAATATTTCAAAGTATAAAACAGGAACTGAAAATATGGATGATACTGGAAAAGATCTGAGGAAAATCCAAACTCTGCAAATATTATTATTTTTATGTGACAGAATCTATGACATTTCCTTGGTGGTATGAGGCATAGGTGCAGGACCCTGTTATGTTTTGGCTGATTTGTTTGTGCTGCCAGTGTCTGAAGTGTTCTCAGTGAACTTTGTGATACAGGAAAAGACAGTAGGTCTCCTAGTTTGTTTCAATTTTTATGTGGTGGTAAGATGGCCTAGGTTTCCCTCTGTTTCTTTTTGAATTACAAGTAGTTTCTAGTTTATCACTGAACATTAATTGCTTTGGGACAGACAACGTATACACTTGTGTGAATAAGGAGATTTTGTTGTTTTTTTAAGAAGGGAAGGATTACTGCAATTAAGGAGGAAAGGAGGAAGTTGGTTGCAAATAGGAGCACAAAGCTCAAGTCAGCTGATTCTTCTTCCCTGTCCCTCTTGACTTCTGTCTTCTCAGAACTGTTGTTGATTAAGGGCACAGAAGACGGTGCCACCTTACGCACGTCTCATCACACTTACTTAACTATGTATATGAAAAAGAGTCACACTGAAATTTGGGCGCCTTGGATGGGTTTCAGTTGCTAACACATCATTGTCTAGTGATCTTGAAGGTGCCACAAAGTATCCCTGGCCTTTGTGCGGTGGGCAGATCTTGAGCCCTTTGGAGTTTGGTGAGCTGGCTGCAGGAGGTCAGGGGAGACATGGCACCAGGGACCTGGGCTGAAGGAACAAATCACACCTGTAAAATCTGAAAGAATTTGTTGTCACTGGTTTTGTATTGGTGAAGTTGTTTGCTTTGTAACTAGCTATCCCATTTGATAGTTGATTGTCTGATAATGAGACCCAAAAGATAACATTTTCTACACTCCCTAGCTTCCAACAACAGTGACGCTTCAGAGACTGCAATGGGATGCTACTAGTTCATCAGTCAAACTCCAAGAGTGCTCTTGCTGCTTACGTTCTGTTTGAGAGCACAGGAACATCCTACAAACAAATATCTGAAAAGTTTTCCACTTGTATTTATGTAAATGTCTTACATACTTATTTCTTGAAGTTCACTCTCCCAAAATGCTGGAAAACTGTGGAAGAGGCTGAAAACGTCAAGGGAACAGAAATAAACTCACTAAAATCTTACCTCTTCTGCTCCAGGGAATGACTCTGGTATTTGAGACAGACAAGGAGAGAGTAATGAGCTTGAGGAATTCTTTGTCAAGGGGGACAGTAATTAAAACCTCTAACATAAAGTCCAGCCTGTAGTCAAAAGTAAGAAACAGTGGTGTCCAATTCTGGGCTCCCCAGTTCAAAAGAGACATGTATGTTTGTCCAGAGAGATACTGGAGAGAATCAAGTGAAAGGCCACAAAGATGATGAAGGAGATGGAGCATCTCTCCTGTGAGTAAAGGCTGAGAGCTGGGAATGTTCAGCCTGGAGAAGAGAAGGCTCAGGATGAATTCATCAGTGTGTTCAAACACCTGAAGGGGTGTTGCTAAGAGAACAGAGCCATTCTTTTTTTTCAGGGGTGTCCAGGACCAGAGGTAGTCTGCACAAACTGAAATACAAGAAGCTCCATCTGAACATCAGTAATCACTTTTTCACTGTGAGGGTGACTGAGCACTGGCACAGGTTGCCCAGAAAGATGATGGAGTCTCCATCCTTGGAGTTATTCAAAAGCTGCCTGGACAGAATCCTGGGCAGTGTGCTCTAGGTGGTCATGCATGAGCAGGGAGATTGGACCAGATGACCTCCAGAGGTCTTGTCCAATTTCAAATATTCCATGATCTTGTTGTGGTGAGATGCCACCTCTACTGTATTTCTTAACAACAAAGAAGGTGGAAATTACCATTCTACTGCCCTTCACTATTGTTACTTCTGCTCTGTTTAGCCATAAAAATGTCTTCTAAAAGGTATTTTTAATTCATAACAATTCATATCAATGTATAAAAATTATTTCATTTAAAAGCTGTAGTTAATAATTCTACTGTTCCTATGTAGTACTGAAAGGATTGTGAACAATTCCTATATTTGTGCTATGTAGCAGAGTCTGTGTGACTGATGCTTGCTGATGTAAGTAAAGAACAGCTACTATGGCAGAACACCACTGCTCTGTGCAACATAAGTCTACTCATTTTATAGCCTCTTAGAAAATAGCTATGGTTGCAGGCAAACCAAATATCAAAACTTTCTAAACATGTCTAAGCCCTTAGATACAAATTTGTGTACACTGTCTGACCAGACTTCTGGCATACTGTGATCAGATGGGTTATGCTTGGACAGTTGGACAGTTCTTTTCCCTCTAATTTCTTTAACTTTTTTGTTTGCACTTGATTGCTACCTTACCATTACTTTGATATGTATTTATAAATAAATCTATTCATTCTTGCTTAGGGCCATAATGTAGTTTTGAGACAGTCATGTATCTTGAACAGTGTACCAATCTGATAGTTATTACTGTACTAAAGTCTCACTTGGTACAATGCTACTCCTTTCTTTTTCCATACAGGCTTCCTTGCTTGTCTGAGTAGCAAAATGCTTGCACATGGAAATTTATTACTTGTTTTGGGGTTTTATTTTGTTTTTTTTTTTTGTTTACCTATCTAGAAGGAGATAGAACTAGTGGTAAACTTTCTCTTCTGCCATTGTTTTCCCTGAAATAAATTATTTGATGCTACTTGGTCGCAAGAACACTTGCGTTTAGGTAGTAACTTGGTAGTCTGGAAAAGGTTGCCAATTTGGTGGACATACTCATGATCGTTTACATCAATGGAGAATTTCTTCCTGTAATGCTGATTCAAGACAGATGTTTGAAGATGATAAACTTGAAGTGTTTGCAACATTTCTTCTTTAACTGCTTTTTTGGGTGCAGTTTTTAACAAGTGAACTCTCATGTCGTATTTGGGAAAGTTTTCATAAGTATTTTGAGGGATTTCCTCCTCTTTCCTCCTGCCACAAGTCATCAAACAATTAATGGTCATTTGTGTTGAAATAGTCTATCAGTAAACCTGCTTACTGTGAACTGCGTTATGTTAATTATATC
The DNA here is from genome assembly GCA_032466535.1 of Forpus xanthops. Lineage (NCBI taxonomy): Eukaryota > Metazoa > Chordata > Aves > Psittaciformes > Psittacidae > Forpus > Forpus xanthops. The sequence continues at coordinate 139,857 of JASSUY010028678.1, read as the reverse complement.
TAACAGCCAAGTGTGGGTTTTTTTTTAATATTTATTTTGTAGTTCAATTCTCCCCACAGTTCCTCGGGGACTACAAACTAAAAATACGTTTAACTGTACAGATTGTTCTAGTTGCTTAACAGCATTTCCTCATTCTTGTAAGGACTTTCTGTGGGATCAGCTCTGAGTTGGCTGAATGGCAAATATTTGGCAGAAAGTCATCCATCTAATACCAGATCAGGAAGGCATCTTTCTCAAGTAGATGCTATTGGAATAAAATATTTTGAGAATTGAAAGTTTGAAAGTCACAATCAGAAAAGTGGCTACGAAGGCTCTGCAAACAAGGCGACTGGTTTAAAAATAAAAAGCTCAGGAGAATCAGTAATTTGACCAGTTACATTGTCTGGTCTTGCAAAATTACGCCTAATGTTGTCATTCTGTGCATAATTATCTACTTTGGGGTCATGTTTTTGTATCTCAGTATTAATAGGCTTTCTACCACATAAGCAGTGAATTTGTGGCAGTGGGAGCATTGGAGTAAGAATTGCATTTCAGTTCATCCCAATAGTCTGAGAGAGTAGGACACCTAAAAGTGATCCATGTGTGTAAAGATAATTAGGATGTCTTTTGCTCAACATTATAGAATGCTGTCCCTTTGACAAAATTACTTTAAAGTTTCTTGAATTTAATTGTTTTAAGAACTGGGTGTTGGCTCAAATGAAATCTGAGTTTATCAATGTTAGCATACCAGTTTTTAATGTCTTGAAGAGTTTAAAAATGTATATTATAAATACAATGTATATTATAAATAAAAGGTATATTATAAATAAATGTTTTTCCAGGTAAAGAATCTGCCTTTCCTGCAGTAGTGAATTGTGAACAGATGTACTTTGCTATTCCAAGCCAAATTCCTTGAAAAATGTTATTCAAAACCTAAGTTTGTAAATAATTCTAGTGTAAAGTTGGATTTATGGATCATGTTGTTTCCCTATCCCAGCAGAAAATACTGGTGCACCACAGTTCATTTTATTAGGTTAAAACCTGCCAGACTATTGAGCCTTGTGATGCTTTTTAGTGTAAAGCAAGGTAGTTACTCGTTTTGTTGGGCACAGGGCTGGTAACCAGGGGATGAAACTCTGTTCTTGCTTTTGTCTCCAACCCTTCCTGTATGATCTGGAGAATATAATTTAGTCTTCTTGAAGCATGTTCTATAAAGAGGAGAAAAGTTCTGCAGGTACTCAGTAGTGAGGCCTTTTCATTCCTAGGTGTTGCCACAATGCTTTGAGATCCTGAAAAGGAAGGTGCCAGATAAAGGCAAAGGACAGATTGCTATGTTCTTCCTTTTCAAGATTTGAAAGTGGGGTTTGGAAAAGCCTCTTGAAGTCCCATTTCCTTAACATATCCATCATCAAACATAAACACTTTTTTTCCCCCTTCCTCCTCTCTCTGGCTTGCTTTTCAGCTTTCATGTCTTACTTCTTTGGAAAATCTCCTAAAATTGACCCATGTGTATCTGCTAATTACTACTCTACGCCATTTTAGAAAAATGAGGAATAACTAAATAGTTAAAGGAGCTGGGCAGTAAAAGGAGTAGCTTTTGGACAATTCATTAAATAGTCGGTGCCTTTTAATGGTAGGGTACTTCCTCTGCTCATGAATTATTCATTTTAATGCTTTTGTTATAATGGCGGCAGTGTTCACTCTCTCAGGCAGTTCTGGATAGCCTTCCTCTGCTGAAATACTGAACAGCAGCAGCTACCATTTGTTTTATAAAATAATGAGTCCAAGTCAATAACATAGTAAATACATTTTCTTGATCAAGAAAATAAGAAAAGGGAAGAAAAATAGTATTATAGCTAAGAGGGTCTGTTTTGCTAAAGGATTCAGTTTATTTCTTTTCTGGGAACTATTTAGGGAAATAATTTAGAATAAACATTTTTAGAGATTATTATAGCTCAGTATTAGATGCAGATTATATCTGTAATGAGAACAGACATCAGTGTCTCTATAACATTGTGCAATAAAAGACAATTTAAAAACATTGTACATAAACACATCAAGTTTTTCTTAAAACTCATGTTTAAAGGTCTCTTTGAGACAGTTTTTTGAGATGAACCATAATGTAACCACATAACCCACACAGAAAATATATCTGAGTCATGTGCATACAGAAATAAAAGTTTCTTTGTGTTATCTAGTATCAGTCTTTCATTAAAGCATGGACTTTCCTAAAGAGAAATTCCAATGCAGATGGTTAAGGGTTCTCCCCCTCTTCTCTCCCCGCCTCCCAACCCTTTTCTGACACTGACTTAAGCCCCTGAGTTTTGCAGGATACATTAGGGACAGTCCCTGCGCAGAGTGGGAAATGCAGGGCCAGAGACTCTGTGGTACTGGTGTCAGTGGACAGAAGCATGTGCTCCAGTACAGTGCATTCACTTGCTGTGATGTGAGTTAAAAGGGATGTTTTCTCCTAAACCATGTGCATCTTCCTAAAATGCCTTCAAGCAATAGATAAGTGTGCGTGGGGGACGGAAGCAGTGAGCAGATAGATGAGAGATTAGGTCATTTGGATTAGGACAGGGTTTTTTTACGCTGAGCTCTCTTCTTATTTCTTGCTGATCAGATTCTCCACATACGTGAAGGGTTGAAACTGCATAAGTAGAGAAAAGAAAACTCTATAGATGGGTATAGTTGCAGAACTATAAGGAGTGGCGAAGAAAAGTTTGAACTGAAAGTATATGTGGTTTCGGGGAATCTGAATCATGCAGTATTACTTTCACTTTTTCTAGGCTTGTATTTCCTACGAACAAACCATCAGGGAGATAGAAGTTCTGATTTAGATAATGTCTTACAGCCTTTGGAATAACACATTCTGCTGGAGGGGGAGTCCTTTTGGAAAAGGTCGCATCCAGCAAGCAGGGAGCTTTCTCTACTGCCCACATCCACATTGTTTTTGCCAGGAATGGTAACTTTGGACCTTTTCCTGTGAAGTTTTCATATATTTAGGTGTCTACCCCATGTAAAATGGAAGCACCGACAGGAACTCCTCCTTTCCTTTTTCCTGTAGCTCTGCTCAGCCCATTCTCTGTTAGCATGGTAGTGGTACAAAGTGTGTGGTCTTTCAGCTCTGACTAATGCATTTTGTGCTGTGTGACTGAAAATGCCTCGTAGCCTGCCAGGGCTGACTGAGGGCTGTGGAATGTGGTGCCTTTTCTCTGTTTCTGATTTTTTTTTTCTCTTTTTTTTTTTTCTTTCTTTTTTTTTTTCCCCAGTAGAAGTGTGTAGGCAGCTTGTTGAGAAACCTCGAGATGCAGGGGAAATGCTTGTACGTTATGGAATGCGGCTTCCCCTGGGAGACCCTGGCCGGGCGGGCGGGCAGTGAATGAGCAAAGTGGAAGAATGAGAAAGGGAGGAGGCTGGAGGCAGGGACAGATAGGAAAGAGTGAGAGAGGAGGAAGGAAGGAGGTGGAAACGGAGGGGCCCATTTCCCTTTTTCTGAAGCAATGACAGCTGATTCTGTCCTGCCTCACATGACAAAGTGCTGTGGAGAGGAGTATTTAAGCTGGAAGCCAATGAGCAAGGGTGGTCAGCTGATTTCATTTTAATTTCTTTCCAGGCTTCAGTCAGGTGATCGTTGATGACTAGTCAGCCCACCAAGAAGGGACTTCAGCACGCAGGTAAGAGAGAAACTGCATACTCTTACATGCAGCTGGGGGGTCCAAGGGGGGAGGTAAACAGCCCTGACATTGTTTGAATAGTTTAAAAAAAAAGCCTGACTTGCTTGGGTGTGTAACCCTGTGATTGTCTCTAATGCATCTATGTCTGCTGTTCAGTCTTGTTCTTGCATTTTTTTTACTCTTTTTTTAAATCTGTCTTTAATTAGACACTTTGGGGGGGGGGGGGGGGACGACAACCAATTGTGGGTTGCTAAATATAGTCCCAGGTATTGCATGAATGTTGCATTTTGTTACTTTCTGAATAAAATAACTTTCCATAATGCAAGTGTGTCAAACTCATATTTAGAGGGGAATTCCCAAATACTTATGCGATGAGTCATAAAAAGTTAAAGGACCAGTACAAGAGTCCAGGATAAAAAAATCCATTCAGCCTTGGTAGCTGCTGTTGTATGTGTTGGTAGTTAAATATGTATTAGAAAAAAACCAGAGATGTGCAGAAACTGAAGCAGTTACAACTCTGCTGACCATAACCCCAAATATAGGTAGCAGAGACTACAGATGACTGAGGAGGAGGATTATTTGAGTGCTCTCGGTTTTATGCATCTTTCCTTTCATTGTTTGCATCTAAGAACCTGGTGAAAAAGTCTTCTCATGTGCTGAGGGTGCTTCAGAGGGCTCTGACTCCCTAATTCTTTTTATATAATGTCTTAGAAAGAAAACAAAGCAGAAACCTTCTAATAAATATATGTACTATAAGTGAGAAATTGGAAAATAAAAATACCTAGTGTGTGAGACAGATAAGAGTGCTTTTCAGCTGGTTGTATGCCTAGCTATTGTGCTACCCTCCTTTCTATTTAAACAAAACTATGTAATGTGTTCTTCCTTACCTCCTGCTTCTCTTTACTAAAAGATATCATATGCTCTCTGAGATTCTGACTGACTCATATTAAAAGATGTGCTCTAGAGTTTTTAAGATGAAAAGGACAGGCAAATGTTCCCAGCTCCCACCTGTGGCTCTGAAAAACTCCTCGTGGTTTAAGGTTGAAGAAGGCTGTGTTTTGAAAAACTGTCATACAAATTTCCAGGTTTTACTGGTAATCTTATTCCTGCCTACTATTCTGCAGTATTTAAATAAATACTATTTGAGACATACTTTTCTAATCAGTATTTGCAGTGTTTCATAAGATGCTTGTGCAGTACACAAGAGGGATAAAGATGCATGACTTTCCAATTACTTTTAATTTTGTTACATTTCTCTTTTCATTGTTAAATTGTCTCTACCCATGGCAAACTGGCTGTGGGATGTTAGTATTGTCTTATAACAACAGCTGATGTGTAGATGCTCAGATGTACTGAGGTTTAATGTAGGGGAAGGAGACCCTGGAATGGTGTAGTGGGATAGGTGGCAGACTTCTGTTGACTTCAGTGGACCTATTATCACACAAAAGCCTGAGGAATCACACAGCTTCCAGTAACAGACTGGGAGAATAATTACAAGAAGCATGGGAAGCATCAAAGCAGTTGAGAGTGGTAACAGTGTATTTACAGCAAGGGATAAGAGCTGTGAAATTGGCTTTTGTACCAGATCATGGCGCAGGGAGCGCTCTTAGATTTCAAACACTCTTTGACAATAATTCTCTACTAAAGGATTTCAAGACATATTTTTCCCTTTTTATGGGATGGGAGGAGGAGAGATTTCACAATGTGAGGAAAGATTAGTGAAGTGAAACAGTGTCAGGCAGTAATGACTAGTTAGCAGAGATCACTCTGAAGAGACTGTTCTACTTGCCATAAGGGCCAACAATAAGGTGCTTGCTCTTCGGTCTTCCCCTTCTCAATGAGAATTGGGAATTACACAGGCTGGAGCTCTGGAGAAATTTGCTATCAAGTCTGAAAGCACCTCAAGTTCCTGTAAGCTCTTCCACATTGGCTTTGTCTTCAGCAAAGTGATCTTATGAATGGATGCAAATCTTCTTATGTTACATGCAGTTGTCTTTAGGGGAATTCCTGGCAGGTGGGCTTGTCCAGGCTGCACACTGCAGAAATGCTGTCAGTGCACATGCGTGAACAGGGTAGTTTGTATTCTTGCATATGGGTACTGCTGGGGAGTGAGAGAGGATCAGACATATAAAACTGGAATGGGTAAATATGAAACTATTTTAGAGAGTATTAATTTCTTTTCCTCATTTTTGTGATTTTTTTTTTTTGGCTGTTGTCTTTTATTTTAATCTGGGGGGGTTCCTTAATTTATTGATTATGAGCACTAGCATCTTTAAACTCCTGGCAAGGTATCCTATCTATTTCAGATATGTCTCAAAGGTAGGAAATATTTTAATTTCAGGTATATTTCTGCCTTTTTATTTGTATTTTTAATTACTTTGCATCTGAATAGAGGGGTTCATTTGAAATATTTCAAGTGCAGTTCCTAGATCTCCACTTACTAAAGTGAGAAGGTCTCTTTCAAATAACTTCTGACTTGTGATCACTTTAGGTCATGTTTATTTAACCCTGGCATTGCCTAATGATCATGATTGCCTTAAAGCTAAGTAGGAAAAATAAACAACTTGCCTGCAAATGAGGAACTGATTCTGTGTATATGGCGTTATGAAGGATAACATCTGCAGTATTTAATTTTCCTTAGAGTAGTGAAAGAAGAATTAAGACTTGAACAGCTGTACTGAGTAAACTTGCAAGAACATGAGCTCTTAACACCTTTAAATACAGGGACGCTTACCTTCATAAATAACATCAGTTTAAGAATGTCGAGAAAAATCTCAAGAAGGAATAGCTGAATCACATTATTTTAATGAAATGTTTATTATAATGAAGTGGTTTATTATACATTTTCTCATAGTTTATTAGTAGACTGAAGATCACATATTTTGTTTGTTTTTTATTACTAGATAAAGGGCAGACCCCACTGTTACTGGTTTTAGTAAGACCCTTATAGTTGTATTTAAGGTCTTAATTTAATACCAAACCAGTCATTACTTAAGTGTTATATTCCACTTTTCTTTCAGTCAGTGTTTTAGTTGTTTAAACCTAAACCTCTTCTTTACCCTCTTTCCTAGTTATGAGCACAGGCATCGAAAATCTGGAACAGTATTTTCCACTTCTGAGGAACTAAGGAGCTTAGACTGTTTTGGTAGCATTCACATGAATCTCTTAAGGCTTCAGTTGCATACTAAAACTCAAATAACCTCGTGAAATTTTACTATTGCCAGGCAAAATCCTTCTTGTGTCTTTAAGATCCTCTTAGACGCCTTATTTGATAGTTTATTGCGCTGTTTTAACTTCAGAATAGTCCGGAGGCTTAATGATTTAAGTCGCTGTTATTACTGCAAACCCAGCCGTGCAATTATTGGCTTTCCCTAATGGCCCTCAGGCTCCCGCAGCGCTCGGCGTACCCCGAGGCTTGCAGCGGAGCCGGGGCTCGCCGCCCGGCGGAGGTACGACGGTACTGCACCGCGTTGCTCCGCACCTGCGGGGATCTGCCTTCCCCCCGCACCTTACAGCCGACGGCTTCCCCGAGCTGGTGTCTTTACAGCTGCAGCATGTTCAACATTACTCTTGTTTCTCGCTTTTTCTCCTGCTTTTGTGAGTGTTTCCTGTGGTGGAGCAGATTACGTGGTATCATATATAGCAGCCTTCCAGTACCTAAAGGGGGCCTGCAAGAAATCTGTAGAGGGACTTTTTATAAGGGCATGTAGTGACAGGACAAGGGGGAATGGCTTTAAACTGAATAAGGGTAGATTTAGATTACACATATAAGGGGAAGATTCTTTCCTGTGAGGGTGATGAAGTACTGGAACAGGCTGCCCAGAGAAGTTGTGGATGCCCCATCCCTGGCAGTGTTCAAAGCTAGGTTGGATGGGGCTTTGAGCACCCTGGTCTAGCAGAAGGTGCCCCTGCCCTTGGAATTAGATGATCCTTAACGTTCCTTCCAACCCCAAACCATTCTATGATTCTATGATATACTGCAAGCAATGGTAAATTGTGTGCAAAGGTATACTAAAAAAAAAAAAAAAAAATCCACCTTGATGAAAACTGATGTTATTCCAAAATGATGAAAGAAGACTCTTAAGGAGTCTCTTATTACTAAAATGTGACATTACTATTAGCAAACCAAATTTAGTCTTGATGCAAAAGCATACCTGCAGAATAATTTTTAATAAGACTAGAAAAATAGGAAAGGCTGTTTGCAGATTTCTCAGAATCTGTTGGACTATAATAAAATGTTAGAAATACCTAACACTTCCTAAATCAAGTATTTCATGTTAGTGTTTAACATCAGCATACAGGAACTATTGCTCAAATCAATTTTGCTTTCCTTCTTAGCAGTTGAGAAGAAAAAAAAATCTCTTACAACATTGGTAGAAGTAATAAGCTTCTAAAATAATTCTAAAAATCCTGAGCTCTGACACTTTATTACTCTTTCTAGTGGATGATTATTCAGAAGCTAAAGTCCTGCCACAACACACAAATCTCAGTTGAAAGCTGTCACTGCAGCATGTGCTCTAAACCTCAGTTATGTGGACTGAATATCCAGTCAGCCCGCCATGGGGAAGGGAGAAGCAAGAAACTGTATTTGACATTAAAACGCCCCTGTACTTTTGGAGCACCCTAAGAATAAAGTGGATACTCTATAAAATGCAAGAGCTAGATGTATGGAACTGCTTGCATGGGACTTGTTGCTGGCAGCTTGCCATTCCCTCCCCCCCCACAGCACATGTATCGTTTTGACCAGCAATAGCAGATTGCACTCTGTGGAAGCTGGTGAGAAGGATTTTTCTGAGCCTGAACACAGAAGGTGCCATAATAAGCATCATAATGTCCCATATTATAAAATGGCTAAAGATGAGGGAGTATGAAAAAAGTTAGTAAGTGATGCTAACGATGTGCAAAATTCTTTGGCAAAACAGGGTTCAGTTCTTGCTCATAGAAACCAAAATAAGAATGAAATGAACAAAAAATTAAAAATGTTGCAATTTGAATGAAGCAAATTGGATCTTGAAAGGGTGTTTTGCTATTTTCTGTTCATTCTGGTCATATTTATGGTGAATCACCTCTTCTGACAAATTTATTTGTGCTTGCGCTTTTCTTAAAACACTGTTACGTCATTTGTAAGAAGAGAGTATGGGTAAGCCCCAAAACGGTGACCTGCAACTGGGGCTGGTAACTATATAATCATGAATGCTTGGTTTGGAAGGGACCTTAAAGATCACGTAGTTCCAAACCCCTGCCATGGGCAGGGACACCTTCTGCTGGACCAGTTTGCCCAAAGACTCATCCAGCCTGGCCTTGAACACTGCCAGGGATGGGGCAGCCAGAACTTCTCCGGGCAACCTGTGCAACTGCCTCACCACTCTTTACAACTTAACAAGGGGAATCAGAAAATCCACATTAGAGGTGCTCTCCTAAAGGCTGTATTCCAAGCTCTTTACTATTACTGTATGTTCTAAAGCTCACATTTATTTTATTATTCAATCAGAATTCATACCAACAGAATCAACATATTGTGACAAGTCAACATAGTCTGGCCTGTGCCATGCCTCAGGATGTTTTCCTGAGGAATTTTTTCCTCAAAAATAGAGGCCTGATTTTGTTGCACATGTTCCCTTCTGTCATAGTAACAGAAGCTCAAGACCTACTTTTTCAAATGTTTTCTCATTTATGTAATAATTATATATCCAAGTGTGCACTGTGTGATAGAAAAGTTTTAATTCTCTAAACTCTACATTTCATCTGCAATACAAGTTCATTGCTCTTTTCCAAATAAGACTGCATACCACTTAGGAGCTGCTGAGTGGAAATTGCTGCTGTTCCAAGTAAGGTATACAGTCTTGTTCTCCTTAAACCTATGGGAAATTTGCTCATGGGGAGAGACCAGAACTGAAGTGTTGCGATAAATCTTGCAAATAGGCAATTGTAGTTTTAACTGTATTTTAATCCACACATGCTCAAATTGTACAGTTGGTTCTGAGCAATGGCTACATGGGATCTCTTATTGATCACTCCGTGAAAAATCTATAGGGTTGTGTATTTTTCCACAGAATTTTGAAGAAATTCATGTCAGCGGTTCACTAAACTTAAAAGGTCTCCTATGGAATGAATTCTTTACTGACTACTATTGTGAAAACTCTGAAGATGCGATGAAATAGACATCCCCATAGTCCAGCCTGTTCATCTCCTCACTGAATTCCGTTTCCTTTGAAGAAAAATGAGATGTAGATTTAAAGCTTGAACATTTGGCCCAGTGAGTAGTGGTTGCACAAACTGCTGTCAGATACGGGCATACTTTATGCGCTAAAGCTGAATCTTTTCCTTCACTGGAGACAAAAGTTTTTTCCAGAACTCCTCATCAGTCCTTGATGATGCTAGTGTATCACAGAGTCACAGAATGATTAGGGTTGGAAGGAACCTTAACAGCCTAATTAGGGTTGGAAAGGACCTTAAAAGCATCTAGTTTCAAACCCCCCTACCATAGGAAGAGAGAACTTTCACTAGACCTGATTGCTCAAGTCCCTATCTAAACTGGCCTTAAACACTCCCCAGGGATGGAGCAGCCACAGCTTGTCTGTGCAACCTGTGCCCAGTGCCTCACCATCCTCACAGTAGAGAATTTCTTCATAGTATCTAATCTAAGTCTTTAAATTTAAAACTATGTAAATGTTTCTTGAAAATCGGTCGGGGGAATGGAAAATCCCCTTTCAGACACACACCTCCCCCCTAAAAAAAACAAAAAAAAAGTTGGGAAAAAAAGCTCAGCCCGGCACATTAACACTGAAACTCACTGGCCGGGGGCAGTGGCTCTCGTGCGCTTTAGGGTTCATTTGGGTTCGGTCTGTTCCGTGAGAGGCTTTACGGCAGCCCCCGCCGCTCACCGAACTCATGGGAAGGGGACTTCGGCGCTGGCCCCGGATCGGAGGGTGGTGGCAGGGCCGGGCAGGGAGGGGCGGCCCGTGGGTGGCAGGATGTCGGGGGCAGCGGGCGGGAAGCGCGGCGCCAGGGCCGGGACCGGGACCGGGACCGGGCGGCTGCCGGGGGCAGCCGAGCTCTCCCCCGCGCTTGGTGTTGGGGGGAGCTCGGGCACGGCAGCGGTAGGCGATCGCGGCAATGCATCCGCTTTTCCTTCGACGCCTTTTAAAGGCGCAGCCCCCGTCCCCCTGGGCGCTCGCATCGCCCTGCCGCAATCTGACTCAACATCCAAAGTCGCCTCGCTGTAAGTATAGGAATAGTTTCGAGCAAAATCTAACGGGTCCCCGCGCTCACCCGCAGCTCCCACGAAGCAGGGGAGCGTTTCTTCGGCCAGGGGATTCCTATTTCTCATTAACTTCACATAAATTAAGTAAAAGTACTTTATGGGAGCAGACCCTTGTAAGTAATATCTTAGGGTAAGAATAAGTCTCTTTCATCGCCGTCAAGGTGGAGAAAGATGTGTTTCTTTCCCTTTTCAATTTTTGCTGCTTTGCTGCTGCTCTGAACATGTGTTGTGTTCAGTATTTCTGCAAGTGTTTAATTCAAGAGTGGTGAGCAGGTCGTTGTTTCTGGTGCTTGTTTCCTCCTGAAGCACACAGCTTTTTTTTTTTTTTACTTTGAAGGAAAAACAAGAATTTGCCTCAGACTAGTAGAAAGCACTTGCCAGTTTAAAGTTCTTTCAGTTATGAAAGTGCATAATAATAATTGCCTACTCTTTGCTCTTTTTCTTCTGTAAAAAGCATAGGAGCTATTATAGATTAAATACTTGTCAATTTAGTCGCTATTATTACTGCTTGGCTTTGAGAAAATGCAGACAGAGAGTGGGTTACAATACTCGGATTGGTTTGTTTTCTCTTTTTATTAGGCTTATTCTTCAAGTAATAATGTCCAGTTAGTCAGCTACTGGGTGGACAGGATGAATAGATTCCAGCTCTACAAATGTTAATGCTCATTGTGACCAGCCTTGAGTAATAATGGATGACAGTATAAATCATTCCAGTACCACTCTGCTATGTAGTTTTGAGGAGAACATATGCATTTCTCAAAAATAGGAAAGAATCTCGTCAACGCAAAAAAGCTGATGGGGTAATGCAACTTTGTTTTCCCAAGGAAAGCAAAAGGCAAAGTCTAGAGAGGTGGCTTCTCCTCCCAGTTAAATATGTATGATACTGTACCTTCATTTTGAGATTTGGTGGCTTTCTGCTTATGGAAAATATTACCCTTAGTCTTCAGCCATTTTTCAGGAAGAAAAGTGAAGCAGTTGTGGATTTACATGTGCAAAACTGAGTGAGGCAATGACAATCCTCTAATCATGTAGCAGTTCAGTTAGTATAAATGGTACTTGTCATATGTCCCTGTAAGTATGAGCTGACATTTGTTTATTCCTTGCTAATTTAAGCACAAACATCGTCTCATAAAGTTGTTTAGTTCCTATTGGAATAATATAGGCACATTATTAACCAATAATGAGAATTCATCTGTTCTTTATTTTTTAATATAATTATTTAACACATGCATCTGACATTTGGAAACTTTAACTGAAATTAGTCTACCTTAAATGTGTTTGCCACTAAGATTAAAATGGGTTCCAGTATATTTGTTTCATACAGTGGAGGAGGAGGGGAAGTAACATTTGAAAGTTGTCACTGCTTGCCTGGAAGTACACAAATGCTACCATATGTCTGGAGGTTTTACATCATTTATTAAGATGAGAAAATAACCTAATAGCTCGTACTTTGAACAAGAGTAAAAAATATCAACAAATTAAGTAGGACTCTCTGAGAACACTCTGAGAACACCGTTGTGCGGTCCATGTCTAAGAGGTAAGAGTGATCTGCACTGGTTCTGGATACAATATTGCAAAATAGCAGTACAGCAGGTATTTTTAAGCTATAGTGTGAGGAGGAATCCTTTAATGTACCAGTACCACTTGTCTTTCAGACTTGACTTATTTTAAAATAAGTTTGTTATAGTGTATTTTTAATCTAACCCACTTCTGAGGACGCTTATTTGTGGACATAAGTGGTTACCTGTCCTGGGCTTAAATGTGGGACAGTTGGAACTTGTAGAAAATTAAGATTCCTGGACATAGAATATATAGTCCCTTGCCAAACTTTGCTGCATCTATGTCACAAGAGGGCTGCTTTGGGACAGAAAGGTGGAAGCAGAGCTCTTGGTCTGAATAAGTGCACAACCTTTCCTTATGTGTAGGTTTTGAATCAGTAGCCAGCGTGCCTTTAATGGCTACCAGCATGGGTGAGCACCAAGCGTTGATGCCACATGTTCAATAGTGCGTGGAGTTGGCTTTGGGAGGGATTTAGCTGAAGGATTTCCCCTGTGAAAGAGAGTGATTTGGGCATTGAGAGCAAAGAGCATCCAGTAATAGGACTGATAATGTCCCTAACATGAAGCAAAGGAAATACATTGATTGCTCTCTGGCTTTTTTTGAAGGATTTAGTAACTGTTTGCACACGTTTTCCTAGTGGAAGTCTGTGAATGAGATTTTTAGGTAGTTGAGCAAACAGGGAGCTTAAAGAGTTTTGATGAGAAGTTACCAGGGTGGTGCTTTTGGGACTACTGGCCAGACAAATGCTTCAAAGATTGTGCAGAGCTCCCAGCTGCTTAAGGAATGATTCAGATTTGTCAATTTAATTGCAGTCATGGTTGTGGCATGAACCCCTTTAAAAATGGTGTGAGTATGTAAGAGAAAGGAAATGTTAGGGTTATGGAAGCAAGGAGTCATCCTTGCAAACCTGTTACTCTGGAGCTTTCTTTGCTTTGTCTTTAATTGCTGCTCTGCTGTTCATGCTCTCTCCTACATGCACACATACCCAATGCTACAGGTTGATAGGATTTCCATGTGTTTCACAATTGTCCCTGTGTGTTTAGCGGTGATAATCATACAGGGGATATTGTCTTCCAGGGCCATATTTGCCAAGGTTGTGCCTGAAAAAAATAGGAAGCAAGCAAGAACCCAGCCAACCCAGCTTCTCAAACAGTGGTGATTGCAGAGTGGATAGCGTGAGGATAGGTCAATCTCTGCTCTTTCTCCAAGCCCTTCCTAGCTAGAACTCCAGCAGGTTTTCCTTAGGACAAGCTTAGATTTTCCTTAGCTGTCTTATAGCAGAAGATCTAGTATTGTGTGAGCGTGTTTTGTTTGAAACTGAGTATTTCTGTAGGGCTTTTCTGCATATGTGCAAAGTAGCTCTTCAAAAATGTCATTTTATGGTCATTTTTTCCTAGGAAGAGGTTCTACCAGGGCAGATTTTCAACTGTAGTCATGTGTCATAGCAGTCAAGGTATATATGAGGAGATGCACCCAGAGCTGGCTGTTCAGCAGGTAAGAGTCCCTGGTTAAGTTCCTGATTGCTGGGAACCCTGGTTTTGATTCTTAGTTGGCAGCATATGCAGAGGAGACTAGGTTGTTGTGGGAACTGAGAACCATGGACTGAGAAACTCAGCATCTCAGCTTTGTGCTGGAGGAGGCTGGCTGTGGCTTGGATAAAGGCTGTACATCTGTCTTCTAGGTGAGGTCTGGTCAGGAGTTCTCCAAGCCAGGCTCCCAATGTTTTGCTGGCCAGCTCCTTGTAGTTGTGATTATGCTGGCTCTTTTGACTACTTAAGTGACACATAGGGGTTGGAGAGAGTAGTATTATGGACCAGGCTCTGCTTCACTGTCTTGCAAGTTACCCATTGACAGTTTTGGTGAATGTTTTTTGGGGACAGTCTGTGACATGCAGCTGTCCAAATTGCCTCTGGTGCTCCCTGTGTGGAGGAACCAGTTGGATCTTTGACTTTCCATCTGTCTTCCAGTTGGGGCACTCTCAAAATGTCTCTTATTCTGTATAGTCAAAGAATTCAGCCTTTGCAGAGTTGCTGGGAGCTTGTTGAGGGTAGTGAAAATGCAGCAGGATGTAATTGTTGTTAGTTCACTGGTCATAGCGAGTAACTCTGCCACCCTGCCATTACTCTTTAGTACAATCTACTTGCAGTCCAGAGTATACTGTTGGATGAATGAACTGATCAATTACTTTGGAGGAGCTATAACTCTGCCTCCTAACCCTGCAAATTCTGCATGCAGGAAGGGGATCCCCTTCTGAAGTCCCTGTCAGCTGAGCCCCATGGACAGAATAAGAGCACTGGTCCCCAAGATTTAAATACATCCATGTTCTCAAAGGGGCTCCAGAATTACTTGCTACAGTAAGTCAAAGGATGGATGAAGAGGAGGACAGGAAACCTTCTGTTATTTTTTATGTGACGTGAAGCTCTTTCTCACCAGCTTTTGGCAAGTGAGAACATGATGTAGATCTGGAAATAAAGTTAATTTAAATTGTCCTAAATAAAAACAACATGCTTGTCAATAACAACATTTTGATTTAGCATCCCATGGTGAGCCAACGGGAAATTAATCTTTTAGGTAAAAGTCTTAACCTTAGCATCTCTCCCTTTCCTATTTTTTTGTTGTTGTCTTTTTTTTTTTAAATGAGAAAATATTTTGATTTTTTTTTTTTTTTGAGAAGTGCAGAGTACATTTCTTAGCTGTGTACTCCACACAGAAGTACTGATGTGTTGTTGAGGTCACGTGGAGATTGCTCATCCCAGTGAAGTAACTGTGAGATATCATACCTGCACACATTTCATGTGACCCCAGATATGGAGGAATTCCACGTTGGCCAAGCAATAGAGCATTTCTCAATGTTTGGGGCAAGCAAAGTTTGTAAGATGTTTTTTATTTTTCCCTAATTAATAGAGTTTGGTTTGTTTGAACTTTAATAGTTGGTATAGAAAGAGCACCTGGCTACATCCCATTTTTCAGCTTAAAAAACTTATATAGAATTACTGCTTGTAAATTTTAAGTGATGTTTATATTGTTAAAGAACAAAGTGATTAAATTATATGATTTGGATCCTCTGAAGCTTTTCTAAAGATCTGAGTATTGTTTGGTTTCAGTATGCTTGCTTTAGTGTGTTGGTTAGGGCTCTTCATAAACAAAATACAAACATTATCTTTATTACTCACAGTGCTAATGCATACTTGCGGTTTAGCTTTTGCCAACTATTTGCATTGCATAGCCACAGACTCTGGATGGCATAAACAAAAACAAAGTCTTTCTGTTCCTATCAGGACTTGTTTTTTCAATTAGGCGCATTAGTGTATCATTAGGTAGAGAGGTAAGAGTACGCCTGTGTGTGTGACTCCTCTCTACTCTGAAGTGGTAAAAAACCACATCAGAATAGATTTACATGCATCATATTAGCCGTAAGCACCCACAGCATGATTAATGCTCTACAGGGGAGACAGACAAGAGTATCTCAGCCCCAAGAAGCTTATGGTCTAAGACTTGCCTAGTAAGTTAGGAGGTGTGACATTAATTTGGTGTTTACTGATATCATGACACTCCTCTGGATGTAATTCTGGGGACTGGAAACCATTGTATGCATATGAATTAGCCTCCAGTGGCTTCATTGAGCTATGCAAATTGAATGCCTCCTGTTAGTTGTGTATAAGATGCAAGATCAAAAAATTGCATCTCTTCCATATTAAGACTTCTCCTGGAACATAAGACCCACCTGCAGTACTGCGTTCAGCTCTGATGCTCCCAACATGAGAAGGAAATGGACCTGCTGAAGCGAGTCCAGAGGAGGTCCACAAAGATGCCGAGTGCTGCAGCACCTCTGCTATGAAGGCAGGCTGCAAGAGCTGGGCTTGTTCAGCCTGGAAAAGAGAAGGCTCTGGGGAGACCTTACAGCAGCTTCCAGTGCCTAAAGGGAGCCTACAAGAAAACTGGAGAGGGACTTTTTGTAGGAGCAAGTAGTGATAGGAAAAGGGGTAGTGGCTTTAAACTGCAAGAGGTTAGATTTAGATTAGATGCAAGGAACAGGTTGCCCAGAGAGGCTGTGTTTGCCCCATCCCTGGAAGTGTTTGAGGCTAGGTTGGATGGGGCTTTGAGCAACGTGGTCTAGCTGGAAGGTGTCCCTGCCTGTGGTGGGGGAATAGAGCTAGATGATCTTTAAGGTGAGGTCCCTTTAAACCCTAACCAGTCTACAATTCTATGTCTCAAAACAAATTTCAAGTAACAGGTTCCAGGAATCAGGCTTAGATATTCACATGTACATCCATTATGAACTCACCAAAAATCATAGTCCTGGACTGCCTTTAAACTTGACAGGGAAGCTGCAGTAGGGGGGCAAGTAATAGCGTGCACTCAAGGCTGTACTATGCCTGTGAGTTTTGAAGGAAAAATCTGTATATGGTACTACGAGTTTAGTGGTGTATTATGTTCTTGACTACAAGAGGAGTTTCCTCACAGTCATCCATGTCTCCCGAACCTTCCTATAGTTTTCTTTCACAGGATTGGAGAAACAAAATATATAATCACTGAGGAATATTTGTGCTTCATTTTTTATCATATTCCCATCCAGTGCGTCAAATTGTATTCGTAAATGTTGGCATTTTCAAATGGAATTACCCATCAGTTTTTCTTGAACTATTTTAGCAATTCTAGAAACAAACAGGATGTATGATATTTTTTCTTTTTGAAAACAAAACAATTTCAGTTTTCAATAGCTGCTTTCAGAAATATCTCTTAAGCCATTGAAGTAAGTAAGTATTAGTAATGTATGTACTAATGTAAAGCCTTTGAATTTACAGGAGTTTTCCTACCAAAATCTGTGGTATTTAGATAAATCTTCAATGATTTTGCAAAGTATATATTTTTTTCTGTACTTGAATAAAAACTACTCTCTCCTGTGAGCCTGTTTCTGTAGCCAAAGTGGCTACATAACAGACTCCCTTTGGCATTTGACACTGAGACACTTGAGAGGAGCAAGCAGCAAAGATACTTTCTAGCAACTAATTTAAAGCCTCATAGCTAAACTATGCAAAATTGTTTACAATATTATTCAAAACATGATCAGTATTGTGACTAGTGTATGAGAGATTTCTGCTTACTGGCTGGGAATGTTAGTGTTCTGAGCTATATTGACAAAAAAGAGTGATTTTTTTTTTTCCAAATAAAAGTGCTCTTTTCTTCTCTGAAGATATCTGTCTAACACCTACCAGAAATATCAGCTATCTGGTATGGAAAGCTGGGAATTAATTTTACCAAGTGGCATGTATCATCTGGAGGACATGTAGCCATCCTACTAAGTTGTGACTTTGTATGTCAAAATAAGGAGGAATATTTGAGAAGGTTGGTTTATGCCCAGTAGTTGAGAAATAATTTAACCAGAAATGTAAAAAAAAAACAAACCCCAAAACTACAAACCACCACCTGTGGTAATCTATACTGTGGTGTCATAAATAAAGATGACCACAGATAAAAATGCTGGTTTATACTTCAGTAAAGGCTATTCAGCATCTTCTCTGGCTAACCTTTGGCAACTTGCATTTCATTTTTACTTGGAGCTTATTATTCATTGCGAGTAAAAGCTGTAATTAGGGAGCATCACTGGTTTCTGTCTTGAGGAAAGTGAGGGAGTATTCACCTTCCTTGAGATTGTGAGTATAAAAAAAAAAACCTGTCTTGTACGCTTATTATACCACCACACCAGTAAGCAGTCTTAAAATGGTGGCTACAGGGTGGTGTTGATCTCTTCACAGGAAAATTTCCATTATTGTGTTTTAAAAGATTTTGAAGGTTTGTTGGGGAGTTTCAGTTGCTATGGTTTACAGGGTGATTCCAGTGGATGCTGTTGTCTAATAATTCTTCAGTCCTGGATGATATATTGCAAAGCAGTATTCTGAGTTATTTTGTTCCCTCTCTGTATATGTCCTGTGTGTGAGGTAAGACTATGAGATGTTTTCAAGGGTGTAATAATCTGCATGAGACATGTTTGAATATGCCTCTTACCTGACACTGAAAAGTCTACTGGGCTTTCATGCTACCTGGCAACTGACAGAGGCTTGGATGAAATTGATGAGTGATACTGGAAAAAGGTAGGGACAGCTTCCACAAGGTAGCAAGACAGCTGTCTAGCCAGCAATCTCAGTGTTTGAGGTGGTCAAAGGGGGTCTTCCAGCAGAACAGTTGAAGGAATTCTCATGTGCTGATGGTTATGCAACTTTCTGAACACCTGTGGGCAGACCATCTCTCCGCCAGATCTCTAAAGTGACAATTTAGTTTTGGGATTTAAGTGATAGATTGACTATTCTTGAAGACCACTCAGACATGAGCAGGAGCCAAGCTGGCTTGCATGCCACCATGGACACCAGTGGCATGGCA
Organism: Forpus xanthops; assembly: GCA_032466535.1. NCBI lineage: Eukaryota > Metazoa > Chordata > Aves > Psittaciformes > Psittacidae > Forpus > Forpus xanthops. Next base: position 120,999 of record JASSUY010028678.1, on the reverse strand, counting down.
TCAGCTGGCAGCAGGTAGAAGCCTCAGCCACTGTTTTTTGCTTGTGACCTTCGGCCAGTGCAAGAGCAGGATGAGGGTAAGACCTCACTCCAGAGCGGGTGTTGGCTTCCTGTTCGCAGGCCAGTTTGAATGGGGATTGTAAAACACATGCACGCACACGTTATTCCTCTTGGGGCTTGGCTCAGGTTACCAAAGAGATCTTCTATTTTCTTCCTTCCCCCACATACGCTGTTGGAAAGTCACAGCAGCTGCAGAGGTCTCCGCAGAAGTTTTCTGTCTGTCTGGGAATCACATTTTTAGGGCTTGTGGTTCAGCTGAATTCCTGAACATGCTGTATACCAGCCCTTTCTACAAAGATTTTTGCTGGGCACGTGCAAGAGAATTACTATGGGAAAGATCTGGAGTTGTTTAGGGGGAAGAATTGATTCCAAATGATGTCTTGCTGTAGCTTTATTGTGTTTTTCAGACAATGAATTAAATACCATTTTCTCCATACTTAGGAACTTAGAGGCAAAGACTCACTACCTTTTTAATTATCATAATCAGTGGTTGCTTACCTATTACAAAAATTCATGTTTCCTTGGTTTTTTTTTATTTAGCCAGTAACTACTAGTGCATGGGTTTTTTTTTTCCAAGTATCTGTTGGATTCTTTCTAAAGATATTTCATGTTCTGAGTCCCTTATGGTTATCCCAGTATGGCATACTTAAATGGCTATTCCAAAGTGCAAAAAATCCAGTGTCTAACACCCATTTTTCCATGACTTCATGTCTCTTCTACAGGAGAAGACAAAACAATATTGAATGATTTTCTGTTTGCATGTTTTGTTAAATTAAGTTGGTTTTAATTAGAATGCCTAATGAAGCACCTGTGCTAAAGTGGTAAACCATGTACTCCATGGACCTTCATCCTTAAGCCATTCCCGATTGACTAGATTATGTGTGGTCTAATATCTACTTTTCATTATTAGGAGCATTTCTTTTGCCACTGGAGCAAAAGGGCGTCTAATAGACAAAGCAGAATTTTGTCTTTTGCTGTTACAATAGGAAAAAATTAAAAGGAAGAGGAAAGTAATTGAAAGGTTGTATTTCCTGAGGGGTTTTTTAATGTATTATATTGATTAGCAAAATTGCTGCATCTCACAGCAGAAACTTTTTTATAAGAAGGCAGTAATTGTAATTAATTTTTTTGTCTGTGCCACATATTTGATGATAGCTCTGATTCATGCTATTATATTCTCTCTTCCTTCACCCACAGCAAAACAAATTTAATTTGATTCATACCCTTAAGAAAAAAAAAAAAAAGAGAAAAATTACTCACATGGTTATGATTCAGCTCTTGGCATAGAATTCTGTCCTCCTCCATCCTCCCCTTTTCCCACCCAAACCACCCCCACCCTCACCCACTGTATATTTATGTCACTGGTCTGAAGAAGCTGAGTAGCTCTTCAAAAACAGAGCAAACAAAATCCTTCTTTGAGCTGCTGTATTACTTAGGTTGATACAAGTCTAATAAGATTTCCTTTTCACAAGTAGTTTGGAGGCAGCAGCAGTACTCTGTTTTTCATGTTACTTTAGCAGACAACAGTACTGCTAAAGTCTTGAGATGTGGTTGTTTTTAGCAGTTGAGCAAAGCTACAGTGAGCAATGCTAAAATCGCTTAAATAGTTGTATTTGTGAGCCTGTCTTAAAGAAAAAAAAAAAAGAAATTTATGGAAACTGCATATAGGGATTCTGGTTGAAATGAAGTACCAGAAGAGTTTACCTTAATATTACTTTTTGTCTTTTTCTGAATTAGTCATAATGATCTCATTTTTAAACCTTAACAAATTCCCCAAGATGAAAGAAAAGTTGTACTGCTTTCTCTATACAAATGTATAGCAGTGTATCCTGTCTCCTACAACCTGTGGCAGATACCTTTTTTATGGGTGGTGACAATCTTTTGTCTTCCTTGAGTGCTGGAAGTATGAATTTTACCGTTCTATTCACCATTGTGTGTGAAGAGCCATGGCTCCTAAGAGCTGAAGGTTGATCACAGCTCAAGTTCTGTGATCAGACACTAGAAATGCTTAAAGGAGGTGTTTTATGCATGAAAAAAAAAGAGATATTTATGGAGATCTGGTATGCAGAGGTGATACAGTCCAACAATCCCAGTGGACATCAGTTCCCTAGGTCTGAAAGTTAACATGTATTTATGTGTGTAACACTGAGCACAGAGGTTTTCATGCACACTGATGCTATGAATTAGTCACAGTAGGTACCACAACTTGTCTAAGTTGGTGGGAAAGTGTATTTTCAGCCAATTGTGCTAATGCAGCCCTTCCACTCATTCTAAAAAAAGAGCAGATATCAAAGGGGGTTTGAAAAAAGAAGGGATGTCTCAGAGCCTAGATCACTTGTTTACCCAGAAAAGTTTAACTTACTAACTTTATATTTAAATGATGCATGCTTCATTAGCTGTGTGCTTACAAGCTTTACTTTTTCAGTAAAGGAATGAGTTAGCCCAAGGAAAGGAATAGGATCTATAGGGGAGAAAAGAGGAAACTAATGTCTTCCTCCTCTCCCTAAGATCCTCTGATTGTACACCTACTACGAGGAAACTGTATATATGCACATCCTTTGTCTGTGACACTGTATCTAGTTCTGACATCCCAGTGATGCTGGGTGCTTCCCTGTGGGCTGGGCTCTTCTTCTCTGGCAGAGGTGGGCCTTCAGTGCAGTTAGAATTAAGGGAGGTGACAGTTCACTGTGGAGCTCACTCCCTTCCTCAGAAAAGCATGAAGGACAGAGTGTCTGCTTCTTTTCCTCAGTCCTGAGGTGGCTCCCGTATTTTGAGTCCTGGTCACAAATTACTGTCATGAATAAACTTGGCCAGGTGAGGGAACAGTGGTCTGTCTATATGGTGTCTTTGTGGACTTTTCCTCTCCTTCTCCTGCATCATTGCTTTGTGCAAGGTGGGAAGATGGGAACTGTCTAACTTGGGCTAACTCCCTAGGGAAAAAGAGTGGCCATTGGCAGCACTGTGGTATGCTGAAACCTCAACTAGATCAGGCCCTCCTGTCTGTGGCATCAACTGGATGGCCCCTGTGATGGATACCAGTGATGAGCATCTTAAAAGGAATCAGGCAATTTATCCCTTGCATTTGGACCAAGACAGAAAGGTGAGAAAGTCAAAAGGGAAAAAATAGGTAAACTTCCCTGCTGGGAGAGTGGTTAAATATCACAGGAAACAGGCTCTGCTGAAACAATGAATTAAAACAAGTCTCCTGAGGAAATAGTCAGCAGAGAGAAACATAGGAGAATAGGTGGGTGCTTTTGTCTGTGAAGGTGCATGGAGTAGGATGAAGAGAACAGTTCCATCCCTCTTAACGTGCCTTGTTCTCTCCCTTCTTGCTCTAATTGGGTTTCTGTGTTAAAATGAAGTACCCTTCTCCCAGAAAGTGCGATAGACAGAATCCAGCTGAACTTCAATGATGTTTGCATAGCCAGGTTATGAAATTAGAACATCATTGCCAGCAATTCAGCGATGCACCTTTCTGTGTTACCTTTCTGCAGTAGGACAAAAGTCTCAGCTTCTGACTGTTATCCCCCTAATAAAAGCTAAGATGCTAATCACTATAAAATACACAGCCAAAAAAAGTCTTTCTTAGCAATGAGGTTCACAGTGAAAGCACATCTTCCCCCATTAGGCACCAGCTGCTGTCATTTTTGAATGTTATGTTTTAGCCACGTAGAAGGCGACTGCAGATCATCCAGCTCGGCATAAGGCTGGAATCAGAATCACAGTGTGCTCCAGGAGATGTGGTGTGGGACAGGGAGCCAAGAGCTCCTTAGGTGCAACTTCATTCCTCATGGAAACGTCTGTGATATTATTCAAGACATTTTAAGTATTCCTGGCCTGTCTTTTCTCATTTTCTAAAGGAGACTCAAGTCTACCATTTCACAGGGATATTATGAGGATTTACCCTAAAATGTACTTCTGAGGTATTTATAATGGTTAATCAGCTTTTCCATTATGGAGTACTTAAGTTATATGGCTGGCTTCAGCCACACGAATTCACACAAATGCTATACATAGAATACTTTGGAATATTTTGTGTTTGGCTCATCTGAGTCATGGTTTGCTCTCAAGAAGAGTAAAATAATTTGGTTATTTTAATCTAAATTATTTTCATGAGGAACCTCATAATAAATGCTTTAGGAAGAACTCAGAGATGAAGCATGATAAGATCATTGGTCTTAAACACCTCATCAGAGTCAAAGGCAGATATGACTGCTATCTACCAACAAGCTGCAGGATGGAAGAACAGGGGCATTTGCGGTATAGCACAGGAAAAGGAAAAGTGCTGTTTTAGCAAAGGGAGGACAATGCTAATAATTTGATGTGCCAACAGCTGGCCCTGAATAAGTTTAAGATGGAAATTTTGACAAAAATGTCTAAACCATCAGAAGCTGCTTCTGGAACAACCTCCCAGTTGCAAGAGCTGAGGGGAAGCTGCAGCTTTTTTCAAGATGGAGATACGCTCAGGTTCAAAAAATCAACAGAGGAGTGTTGGCTGGTTTGCTTTCCTGTCCCTAATTTCTTCTGCTATACCTGTTGTCCCAATCTCTTCTTCAGTTGTTATCTACCATTAAACTTCCAGGAAGAGTGGGCAGTTCATCTCCCATTTTGTATGTTAACAGAAAACCTATGGCTGTTTTGAGAGAGATTTATTCACTGTCCCTCAAGAAGCTGGAACATGTAATTCTCCAGAAGATGACCTGACTATGTTACTTATTGGCTTCATGCTTATGACAGCATAAACACTAAATTTTTGAAGTATTCTGGTATCTTTAGTCAAAGATAACAAACACCACCTAAAGGTTAAGACCTACGATCATTTTCTTTAAGAAAAATTGTGATAGATGAAAAGCCAATACTGAGCTATGTACGCACACAGTGTGTGAAATTTTTATTAGATCATCTGCCTTTAATTAAACGTAACATTTTTTGTTATCCTCATGCTATTCTAGGATAGGATGTTTTTGTCATTTTATGGTTTCATTGGGCTGTGGAATATTCCAAACAATTTGAAAATGTGGTTAGATTAGTTTTCCCTTGGGTTTGACCTCAGTAAACTTATCTTGTGGTAAAACTAGATTTCTTTGTCTTTATTGCATTTATTATCTCAAGACAGTTGTGTGTTTGATTAATGTAATATGAAAAGGGGGGAGGAGGAGATTGGGTGTTTTCTGTTCGTTTTTTTTTCCCCCTACCCCTGAGAGCCTCTTTGAGTCATTCCTCCAAGAGGTCCTACTCCCCGTTGCTAAAGAGGGCTGTTGTTCTGTGGAACAGGAGGGTGGGGGAGAGGCAATTTGAGTCATCTCGACTGGTTTGTCCTGGCATATGTTTCCTGCCCATAAATTGGGATTGGCAAGGCTGGTCGGTGGCAGGCAGCCTTGCTGTTGTTCCGGTTGTGCCTCGGATGGCATTTGCTGCGCCCGTGGGGTGTTCGTGGCCTTGAGTCTTTCTTTAGGGTGGGAAAATGGAGATGAAGAGTGGCTCAGTGGCACGTCTCGGGCAGGCGCTGAAAGGATTTGAAGGTGTTGGCTTGTGTCCCTGGAAGATTTGTGGGAAGGTGAGGCTTTCAATATTGCTTTTAAGTGAGGGTCTGTTTCTTATATACCCTTCATTTCTTCTCGCAGCAGCTCTTCAAGGTACAGACGTTCAGTGTTAGCTCGCATGGGCACGTTTTTCTTGCAGAAGTCTTTCCTCGCACAGAGAGCTGGTAATTGCAAATTGTTCAGGGCCTTTCGATAATTCCCCTTTTCCTTGATTTGCGTGATTGAGTGCACGCAAAAGTTTTTTTAGAGCCGTGCCGGCACACCGCTCACCACCAGCCTTTGCTTTGCAAGCTGCTTCCAGGTTCTGCTTCTACAACTAGTTGCACATATTTAAGAAACGGGGCTTCTTTCTGTGATGAGGGGCCGCTTCTCGCTGTGCCACACACCCCCTCCGTGGGGGAAAGCGAGAGAGGCCATGGCCGCGCAAATCCAACCTCGGGGGCGAGCGCGGATTAACGCGATGTGCGCCAGACATTCCTGCCGCGGAGATGCTGGCCGGTGCTGAATGCGGCCGTGTCTGTGTGAGGCGAGGGAGTTTCCTGCTTTAAATCACCAGCAGGCTCCGGCTGGGCGTTCCCGCTCCCGCTCGCTGCCCTTTTTTCCTTCCCCCTCAATGAGTGTCCTTTGTGTAACCCCGCTAATTCAGAAAATTCTCCGCGGTAATTGGAACTGCCCCGTCACGTGGCTGCCGGCCGACGATTGGCCGCCCTTAATTGGCGGGTCTCTATAAGAGCGGCGTGCGGCGGTGGCGGGCGCGCAGCGCTGCTCTGTTCCTGTACTGTTGGCCCGTTCCGTCTGCCACCGCCGACCAGGGTGGAGGTGGGTTGTGGGCTCCGCCGGAGGTTCCGGGGCTCTACCGGGGTCCGCTTATGCCGCCGCCGCCCTGCCCTGTCCGCCGCCTCGGTAACGCGGCCGCTCCTTGGCCGGGGAGCTCGGAGAAGACTCCTGTCATCAGGAAGCGCCGCTCCGCTCGGCACCGGTGAGTGAGGAGGGACTTGGCCCGCTCCACGGAGATTGTTGGGGTGATGGGATCGGGTCTGTGCTGCGGCCGTGCGCTCCCGGTTAATCGCGGGCTTTGAAGCGAGCTCACAGGGGAGGGAGGGTATCGGGGATTCCCTGGCTTACGCCTTTCCCCCCTTTTGGCGAAGGGGGAAGTTTCCCTGGCATTTGTCGGGTCCCTGTTCGGATAAAAGTCACGGTGACACGTGTGGCCACGACTTCCTTGTCGCGGTGAGCGCCTTTCCGCGGGTCTCGGTGCTCAGGTGCAACCTGCGAGAAGCGAAATGCCTCCTGTGAGCAGGGAGAAGCTGGTGCTGCTTCTCCCGGGAGGGGAGGGCTGGAGCGACAGCTCCTCACCGGTTGCTTAGCTGGTGTTTTGCGGATGTGGAAGCCGGAGTGAGTTTAAATTGCGAGCTAGGAATCGCTTGCTTTCTGCGTGTTAAAACTAGATACAGCTTCCTATGTGCCTGTTACTTAATATCTTTTTAAGTGTTTAGAAAAAAATGTTCAGAGACATTTTTCAAGGTAGAAATACAGTGATACACGTATCAGTCTCAGTAGTCCGGATTTTGGTTTTTACTAGGCTCTTGAATGTAGTGTGATTCCAGAAACGCTAAAGGAACCAAGCTACCGTGTGAGTGCATATAAAAGTGGTTCTTTCAGTTATGTTTAAATAGCATGGAATGCTTTGTGTTGGAAGGGAACTTAAACGTCATCTAGCTCTAACCCCCCTGCCACAGGCAGGGGCGCTTTCCGCTAGACCAGGTTGTTCAAAGCCTCTTTCAACCTGGCCTTGGTACATTAATTGTTACTGTGAAAACTACCTGCAAGATGGATGAGAGAGTAGTGCCTGTAATACATTATAAGCGTTGTGTGATCATCAATAAAGAGTGGATATATTATGTGGAAACTGTAATGTATGTTCCAGATCTGCTGTTGTGAGCTTTATTTTTGCTTCCTAAGCTGTAACTCCTAAAAGATGCATTTAAAAAAAACTTTGGCTGTAGCTTAAAAGGTGTTATCCAGAGTATGTTCTTCCCTATTGGTTCTGATGCATGAAACACTGGTTTTCTTGTTTTTGTCACAATTGCAGTGTGAAGATTTTTCCAAAAAGGAAAAAAAGAAACTTGCTGGAGTTGAGGTTACATTTCTGTTCTGAGGCTTGTCTCAATTGTTCAAAGTCCTTTCTCTCTTTCCTAATACAATGTTCGGAAGCTCTTTGAACAATGCTGTATATAAAAATAGAGCTCAAGGTTGTTGTGTAGCTATATTTATTACAAAAGTGAGTAGGAAATGTCTAATAAGAGAAGCAATAAAAAGAACAGATTTTGAGATAAGTATGTCTTCTAGAGGTGCTATGTATTTGCAAGTCGGGAAGAGCATAACCCAGCTTCTGCTGTCAGAGTCCCCTAAAAAGTTCAGGTGTGGCTGGACACCACCTGAGGAAAAGGCTCTATTTTCAGGCTTGAGCAGTCAGATCTGAGGTTCTGTGATTGTGGTGGGGCTGGGGAGCAGCTCCCTGCAGCTGGGTACGTTTTTACTTACAGATTTACCAATTAAAATTCCAGAGGAAGAATTCATAAGGTTAGCATTCTTGCCAGAGGTCCCCCTGCTCCCTTCCCCCTCCTCTCCTGAAGAATAAAAAGCACATACTATTCTGCTTAAATAGTCAAAGCTTGAAAAATGTAATTGTAGTTGATTTGTTGTCTATTAATGAAGTGATCAGCCACCTCCCACTGGGTTTCACTCACCTGTTTTGGAGTACTTGTATGAGGTGAAGGCTGACTGACTTAAGCATAAAATGAATTTTTGGGGAGTTAAACATGTTCCAGTCTAATTCTGTTTAGATCATGTCTGTTACTTGTATTTTGGTTTGTGTCATACTGTTGACTGTTCCAGTTTATTCATTTAAAAAAAACCCTTACGTTTTGTAGTATATGATCTCATGCAAAACCACATTTTATGCTTATTCTGTTAGTATGTTTTTGCTGTCTTTTTTTTTTTTTTTTTGTGAGCATATGTAATGAAAAAAATTCTTACAGAAAGAAAACACTTGGAATTACAAAATACTGGGAGGGAGGGAAATATGAAGTTAAAATTGCCACAAGTAAATTTTTTATGTATCATAATGATAATTTTCAGTAGTTATTGCAAGTGGTGGTGCTTTACTGATATAGAGAAGGGCAGGCATGAGCAATGCATAAAACTAGCTTTTTTTTTTTGCAGTGGCAGCTGTAGTCTGTGTTAGCTGGCATCTTAGATACTGAAAGGGTTATGTGGCTGGTTCACTTCTAGCCGTGGTTTATTCAGTTGTTTAGCAGCACTTCAGCGGTGGATAGATTCTATAAAATATCTTGTGTGGATGGCAAGGCAGTATGAGTGTATGAAAATGCTTGCCTCTGTGATACAACAGTGCTAAATAGCGTTACACATAATTGTCAGATGACTGCAAATACCAGACTCCTTATTAATTTTATTATTCTTAGCCAATGTGTTGGTGCATGTCACACTTTGCTCCTGTGTTGCATATACATACACACACATGCCTCCTAGATACAGATAGATTTTTTTTTCCAACCAAATGGGGTTTTGAGTGATGGAAGGTAAGAAATCACTGTAATAGGTTCAGTGACCTATGGAAGATTCCAGTGCGTGGGATATGCCCCCCAACTTGTAGCATCTTGAACATAGGTCAATTCAGTGTCTGAATAGATTATACACCACCACCCTCCTCACCTCCTGCCAAAAAAGTATGGCAGTGGGAGATTGCTTTTGGTAGTGCTGTGGTTTGCCACCTCTTAGAGCATTACCTTCTCCCCTGCTTGGAAATTGTTTCTTGAGGTTAGCTGTTAAACTTCTAGGTAGCCTTAACTTAGGGGAAGCTTTCAACAGGAAAGAATACTTGTTTCCAATCTCTGAAGATTTATTACCTTTATTATATAGTAAAGGGAAGGAGTTGCTTCTTAGTTTATTTATCCTGACTGAAGATTTGAGCAGCCAAGTTACTTTTTCCCTTTTATGCTCTAACTGTGCTGAGGTTTGAAAACTGGATTCATTATGTGAAAGCCATTCTATATAAATGCAGGAACATTTTGTTCACCCATCTGTAACTATGATAACTGCAGGTAGTTCTTCTGCACCTTTACCTGTTAGAAATACAGCATAATATGACTGAAATAGTTCATCTTGAAGGATGATCAGGTATTACATGTGACTATTCTTACAAATTACCACGGCAAGAGCTGAAAAATTGGACTTATATTACTTGGTTCCTTGGGATTTGTGAGAAAGAGGAAACACCTTTCAAAATACATATGTATGAGATGTAGCTTTTGGATAGGCTCGTGATAGGCTGTTAATATTACTTTAAATATCTTGCTGAAATTCCTCAACACAATAAAAATAAAAGGTTAAAACTAAGCTGCTGGATGGGCAGACTGAGGTGGAGCATATAGCTAAATACTCCTGTCTCCTACGCACATGGTAAATGAAATTGTAGTGGGTTTAGTTCATAATGCCAGAACATCATCATCTACTCATTTCTGTGAATATCTGGTATTGCTCATAAAAGCTGATGAGCAGTAAAGATTTAAGTAAGTGATTTACTGGTACAGATACCAGTATCTTAGAAATTCAACAGTCACAGGACAGAAAATCTGGTTTTATGGCTCAGATAGATGAAGCAAAGCTTAAAAATTGACTCAAGACACCTTACAAAGTTGTTGTATGGCTTTGAAGTTGACGATGAAGTGATGACCTACAAGTAGAAGGTGTAAAAAGAACTACATGGTACATAAAGATTATCTGGACCTTTGTCTTGCCCAAAGGGTTAACTGTTTTTAAGCAAATCTTGATACCTGCATTTCTGTCCTTTCTTAAAGATAACTGATTTGGGCATTTTGTGCAATATCCTTCAGAGAAGCTTGTCTTCATTAGGCTTGCCAGACAAAGATGGTGCCTAACCTGACTACTCCTAGGGATAAATTTGAACTGCAGCTGTTTGCCCAAGAAGAAAAGTTTAAACCTCTTTTTGTGTGCAGGTGGTTTTATTATTTTGTGTGGAGTTTGTTTTTTTTTTTTTGGGGGGGGAAAGCCTGGGAGGTTGTGTGTGTTTGTCTTTTGTTGTTGTTGGCTTTGGTTTAGTGGGGCTTTTCCCCAAGCTGATATGCTTGTGCACTGTTCCATCCCCCTGCAACGAATCAGATTATTTTGTAGCCTAAATAGAGATTGGGAAAGGTGAGACTGGCTGTGGTTAGCAGGAGGGCGCTGCCTGTAATCTCCTAGAAATTACTGTTTCTAGAGAGTCTTTCTTTTGAAAGTGAGAATTTTCATCTTTGACTGTAGTATACAGCAGCTGGATATCAAGCATTTAAGTTTAGGGAAGAAGCCGTAGTTCTTTTTTTGGTCTTAAAAAGAAAAAAGAAAAACAAAAACCAACAAACATACCAAAAAATCTACCAACATAGTGGCGCAACTCATACCATCTATTTTAAGGGGGCTATTGAACCAGGGAAACTGATCATCTGGGCAGAATTATTGTCTAGAAACCCTGAGCAAGCAGTATGTTTCTAAATGGAAATATTCACCTACTTTTTGTATACTTCTGTTCAGATTGTATGCTACTCCTAAAATGTGCTTTATTTCTCTGTTGGAGCACAAAATGGTTGATCTGTTCTAATGTTCGCTCAAGAAATAAAGTAAGTTTTCTAGGCCAGAGTAGTTTTGTTGCAGGTTTTGCTGCTATCTTGCTGATCACGTTCGGAAGCCATGTAGTGTCCTATGCATGTAACTTAAAACATTTGGCTTTGTCCTGAGCCAGGCCAAGCTCTTACTAGTGTGTGCTATCCATGCCGATAATTTCTAGCTGTCTCTGAAGATCTCTGTAGATGAGGGAGGAAAAAAAACCCAACACTGTTCTGGATATGTAAATGCTTATTTGCATTACAACAGTACATGCTTGCTTTTGGTACTCAACAGTGATGCAACTCTCCCAGTGGATTTCCAGATTTCAGTTATTCTCTAATAACTTTAATAATGTTAAGTTATTATAAAAATTAAGGTCAACAGTAAAAAAAAAAAAAATCCTGTTGGCCTTTTAATTGTCATTTGAAACTCTGTCTTTACAATACCTGTCTTATGCGTGTGTATCTTTCTGCAGACATTTGGGTTCCTTCTTATGTATTGGCCTCTGCTGTTGAGAAGTTAAGCTCTGTAGTTATTGTTTGATGAGATTTATCTGTTTCATAATCATCTTGAACCAGATGTTTCACTTTTCTTCACCATCAGAAATATCTACTATAAATAGGTGCATAATGCTGTGCAATTTTGTAGCTGTCTTGGTCATGGTGAAACTGCATGTTTATAAATCAGTGCTCATTTTAAGAGCAACATCTGGTCTGAATTTTGCAGCCAGCTGTTCACACCTTAAGCGAAATGTCACAGGTCTGGATGACTTGTGAATAATTAAATATTTGTATTTTACTAATCTTCTGCTGCCCTTGCCTAACAAGTGTGTGGTTGGGCAATAAACATGAAATGGTTTCTCTTAGAAATTGCTGTCTGTATGTTCACTAAAAGTACCTGAAGTAGTTGTGGTTTTAAGGGGCCTATTTTGCTTTGACTTAATTTTCACTGGGGGTGAACAGACATTAAACAAAATTCTAATAACACTGAAAATATTTAAAAGGACAAAGTTTTACTTTTGTAGTGAATTTCAGACTCAGTTAAAAGGTATAATACTGTCATAAGGAGGGTTCAGCATTTGAAGATGCGCTTTTCAGAATGGTGTTTGAATGGGACGTGATCATGTGAATATATGAACGTTCCTGATTTTTGTATTGAAACCAGGAGGTACTTGCCAGTATCCACCTGCAAGCAGAAAAGGAAAATATATGTTCTAGCCAAGTGGTAAAAAATGATGAATAATGCAGGAATATTATGAGATAGGGTACTTCAGCATCCTGATTGTTTCAGGAGGCATCTAAAGGCCATAAAATAATTGAAAATTTGGTCTCTTGAGTTATTCCCTTAAACTAGTTAACACATGAAAAGATTAAACTTTCAGGCAAATGTTGCAAGTTGTGAAAGTTCTGACCAAGTTAACTAGTTAGTAAGGTGATAACCTTTGCATGGGAGAGATCCTTATGTAGCATTAACAAATATTTAACTCTTCAAATCTTCAAATCCATGCCCAAAGTTAAGCTTTTGAATTAATGAGGCATAATGTATAAATACTGTCAATGTAGCTATTAATGATGAGTAACACTTATCACTTATTGGTGTGTAATTCTTTCTAAATCTTCAAAAGCTTGAGAGTATTTCTTGTGCTTGATAAAGCACTGACTTCTTAGAAAGTGAGTATTAAGTAGTGCTCTGCTGGATACTGGTTGCGCTTTGAGTATGTGTGCTAGTAATAACCAATTTGCACTGTGGTTACTAAGGAGCCTCAAAAATAAGGTCTACCCTTGATGTAGTCCCTGGTGAATGAGATTATTGTCAATAATTGGCACTTCCAATTTGCCTGTAATGGCAGCAAAGCCAGCCTTCAGGGTGCCAGCTCCCTAAATGGGCAGGTATTTCATTGCAAGAAGTGATGTGTGGGCAAAATGCCTGATGTGGCTTGGTGGAGTTTGGTGGGTGGCAGCTGAAGTAGGCACATTGCAGTGGGGACTGCTGCAGCTGGGCTGGAGCCCTGGCTGGAGGAGCTCTGCCTCTCCTCTGAAATTCCTCAGGGGAGGAAGGAGTGGATGGGAGGCCTCCCTCCCCAAAACCAGCTGTGGAATGAGGATGGAATCCAATGTTTATCCTTTCTTCCGGAAACTATAGGAAATGTCATGCTCACATAAGTTGCATAATAGTATTTGCAGTTGTGGTAGGGGGAGCCTGAGCAGACTGCAAGGAGAGTGAGGTGTTAGGAATGGTGATGTTCTTGGAGGTGGAAAAACTACAGTATGACCTGTGAAAGTTTTAAACTGCTTTATAGGGGACCTGCCCTGATCCTTGCTTAAGAGAATTTTTCTTCTGGTTTCTGAGCATCCATAAAAGGTTTCTGACCTTCGGTTATTAGATGCCAGCTACACCGTACTGCTGTGCAGTGTCATTAACACTTGGGAGTAACTGTTACTGCAAGTAGACAAGAGGATGTGACTCGTGCCTGGGGTGAGGAACTGGAAGTCAAGTAACAGCTTTGTTTCCACTCTGCTGCCTAGTGTAGGCAAACTTTTGGTGGAAGTTGTCTATCATTTATGTGTCTTTCTTAAGGGAGTAGTCTACTTGAATGCTACTACTTGTCCTGTCTCCACTACTGTTGTCAGCTCAGAAGGCCAACTCTGCTTTATGATGCTTGGATGGCTGAGAGGTTGAAATGACTGATGATACCCAAGCTTTTTGTCTACACAGACAGAACATTAAAATGCTGTCCTTGGTCAAGCAGGTGCAGTTTGAGCTTTACTCTTAATAGTGGCATCACTTTAACTGGGCTATCACTTGCCTCTCTGGAACTGTTTAGAAGCTGTTAGCTGAGGAATATTAAACAGGTCTCACCTTCTGTAATACAGAATCTGGAGAAGGCAAAAATCTCACTTCATTTTCAGAAAACCAAAGTGCTTTCTCAAAACTGGTTTATGGCTGTAAGAAGGATGAACATCTAGGATTCTAAATTCTTATGCAATCTTGGTGAAAGTACATTGATGTCAGGATGGTGCTCAAGATTGCAACTGCCTTGCTGGTTTTGTTCAGCCGTTTTCTGTAAGCAGAACAATTGGGGAGGAATGGTTCATTTCTGAATGTGAAAGGCGATGTCTTCAGATAGCTACATTAGTAATAGCAGTGAGGTTACTGTAGGAGGTACATTTATGTAATAAACTGTCATGTACCATTTGTTTCTTATGCCACAAAAGAGTCCTTATGACTTATCTTACCTAGATGGCTTTTTCTTGGAAACGATATATTTTTGTAGAACTGTTACATAGCAAAAATTCCTGTGAGAAAGATACATGGATCATATACTAGAAAATGAGTACAGAAGGTGACATTATATTTGAATAAGAAATCTGTAATTGCCTCTGAACCGTGAAGTAGCATGGCCTGTCTTGCTCTCCTGTTAAGTGCAGAACACCTGTTAGATTATCTGATCTGTTATGGAGGGGTTAAAAAAAAAAGCTGTACTATCAAGCAGAGTACTACATCTTCATCGGGAGTTTCTACCCAAATAGGTGCACATTGTAGCCAGAATACCCCTTTGATATCGTGTAACTTCAGATGTTATAACCAGACTGGCTTGAGTACTTGCAATATACTTCCGCCGCCTGCTGAATTGTCCTACTGGAACTTTCTGATTTCTTGGCTGAGGTTAAGAGCTTGTAATTCTGTGGTGGAAGAGCAGTATGCAATTCAATACCACATAAGAACCCATTAATTAAAAAGTGCCTAGATATGGGCAGGAAAGCTTAGTCAAATATTCCTTTAAGGGGGGAAAAACCAAAACAAAACACTTGTATGTTTTAGATAAAGCTGCTTCTTTGTGGCAGCCTGGAGAGCCAAAACCATTTGGGAGAACTATCCTGGGATGTCAGGTTAACCTTTTTTCTTAAAGGGTTGCATTCAGAAGCCTGGCTAGGTACAAACAGCAAAGGTTCTAATGAATATCCTGAGCAACGTAGTTCTCTAGTAAGACCAAAGGTGATTTCCTCCTGGAATATGTTTACCTTCCCTTCCTTATTTGGTGCAGAGATGCTTCTTAGGCATCTTGTAAGTGCAATTTTTATAGTTAAGGAGATAAGTCTTATGCTTTTGGGATATAGTGATAATCAAAAATTGTTAAAAACTTGCTTAGCAGACACCTTGATTTGAAAACAACACACCCACTTCATTATGATGCTATTCAGGGAAATGATTCAGTGCAGTTTCAGTAGATTTAAACAATGACTTAGTGTCACACCTATTTTGTAGAAAGCTGACTTTTAAAATGGGATGCTTGTTTTCTGCAAGTCTATACATAGCGAACAGCCGCAAGGTGATAGCTGGTAGTATACAAATCCTGTACTGAGCCTCCTTCACTGTATACTGTTTTACTATGCTCTGAAGATTGACAAGTGAGTTGGAGAAGTTGGAATGATTTGTTGCATCCTTCAAGTTTCCCTTTCAGAACCATTTTATCTTGCAGTAAAACGTAACTGAGTGATTCACAGTAGATACAGTGAAGTTCATTTGAAATGGTACATTTGGGTGTTTTTGTGGTTTTTTTGTTGGGGTTTTTTTTTTTTTTTTTCCCATTCTTTGTACAGGTTGTAATAGCATGCTAGCTCATATATCTTTGTTCATGGCCAGTTTGAGTTGCTAATAGTCAAGTACACTGTGGAGTACTAATAATCCTGAGCACAGCTCAGTCTTCAGTTCTGTGTATGAATGTGTTCAGAACAGCAATAGTAGAGCTGACACTGACATTGGCAGCATGTAGTGATAAAAATTCTTTGTGAGCACACCTTTATATAGAGTGCTAGCATGTCAATACAAAATCCCTAAGTTAAGTTTCTCAAAATAAGAATCTTGACTGCTTTATCCCTGCCCACGTGCATCTCGGGCACGCATCTGAGAGTGACTGTGCAGTGGATGGGTACTGTACAAATGAGTCAGTTCCTGTTCCTTTGGCTGAAGCTTCGTTAGGAGTTCTCAAAAAAGTATTTCAGAATGTGGATGTGGTCAACATAGTCATTTTCCAGGCATCTTAAAGGAAACCCACATCAACTGTGAAAGTGAACTTTGAACTCCTCTGTGCTGCCACTAACAGAAATTGAGCAGTGCTGGATGGGAATGCTTGTTTGCTTCAGTCTGTCTTCCTTCACAGTTTGCACTTCTTGTCCTTGAGATTAATTGCCATTTATTTTTCAGGAGAATTTCCAATGATACATCTGTGTACAACTCATTCACTACTCCTCCAGTGGTACACCAGCTAGGCATGTAGTTAGAAACAGCTTCTGACAAATTTTAGTCCATGTTTAATTGTTTGGCCCATGTAAGTAATACTGAAAGCAGTGAAACCCACCTGAACCTGTTGTGTTGTTTCCCAGTTTTTATAGTAAAATGTCGTACAAACCACTTTACTTGTACTGTACTGCCAGGATTTACTATATAGCTTTAGCTGAGTAAGTTCTGAAGTTATCAATTATTAAAAGGGGGTCTCTATTTTTTTTTTTAGATGTCAGTTTGGTTACTTTCACTGAGCATGTTTACTTTGTACTCTGAATCTTTCCCTATTTAGAATGGCTTATTTTTAAACAACTTTACCACTGTTCCTCCTGACTTATATGTACAAAAAAATCCACTACATACTACTTGTGATTATGCAAGCTATGAATATACCAGGATCTAGGCTCTGAATGGCATTTTCTCCAAAAGGACTGTTTTAATAGACTTCCTCTACTTTACTGAAATGTGCAACTCTGCCATCTAATTGTTATCTTCTGCTGATGTTTGTATTTGTATAGTGCAGTGGATTTCTCCATTGGATGCCCAGTGATGCTGGTTGAGGCATTTTGCCAACAAAAGGGAGATGCTTGCACTCGGAGCCTTTAGAAGGCTACTGCAGTGGCACACTGAAGCAAGTCTCCAAATGGCAACATACACTTCATTTAGAAGAAAATGCTGCTATACAGCTGATGCTGTTCAAAACACTGTGTGCTGGAAAACAAAACCCCCAGGTCTTTTTTGGTAACCTGTGTGTTATACATAATGCTAACTGTACTGTAGAGGTAGAAAACAATTTGAGTAGAAAAGCTTTGTTATCAATAACTCCAGAGGTTGCAGGTGAGTGACTCTACAAGTTGTTCAGCCTGCCTTATGGTTTTTGACAGGAAAAAGGAATTTTGTGCCTTACTTCACATATCCACAGCAGTAACTGTGAATCTCTTATTGGTAGAGAGGTAAAAAGAAGTAAGGCTTTATCTGAAGCTGATCATGCCACTAGTGGACATAGAATGGAAAGTCCAGAGTGCCTGTCATTCTTGCTGCCTATCAGAAGTATTAATGTGCATGTTTTGGTTTGGGCTTTCCACCGCACCTTTAGAAGACAGTGAGGGTTAATGAGACTGGCTATTTGACAGTAGTTCCTCTGTTACTGCTGTGCATTACAAAATACCAGGTGTAGCTAGACTTTACCAAATGGTTTATCAGTACAAATTTACCTGGCATTTTAAAAATGTGTTTATAGTTAGAATTTTAAATTAGAATTATACTTCAAAGACATCTTTCCTTTTTTTCTTAATTTGATATGAGAATACTGGATCTAACACATCCCTGACTAAGTAATTTATTTTGCAATGGATGTAACTTGCTTTCTTCAGGTAACATTGCTGCTGCTAATTTATTTATTTATTTATTTTAAACAAACAAAATGTGTACTGGCATACTTATGTCAGTATGCCTTGCAGCTGTAGAGAGGTGGTGACCACCCCACTTGTTAAACCATCTTTGTTCCGAAGTGCTGTCTTCACTCCCAATACTGATGCAAATGCACATGTGAAGTGATTGGTCTGCATCCTCTGCTTACTAATTCATACTTAACTCAAGTTGGCTTTGAGTTTTGTGCTTTTGGTGTATTTATAGCATTTGCATGTACAATATATTTTTTGTTTGATTGGTTATCCTGTCTGTCCTGATTGGATGCTTGGTCTTTAAAACTCTACCTTTAGAGTATGCTCTACTGCTGTTTCTTTGTGGTGTATTTTCAGTAATGAAAAAAACCTTTTGAGTAGAAAGGTATTGAGTTGGAATAGGCCCAATTAAAAAAGGCCTTTGTTTACTGTGCAGTATACTACATTATCTACAGTATATAATACTAATATACTGTAGATAATACTGCTCAAATACTATACTCACAGTTCAAAACTGATACTACTTTGATTAGTGTTCTATCATAACCTGAACCTATTAGCAATTTGTACAAGATTAAATACTATTGATATTTTGTCTCATTCAGGATTTCCCTTCAAGTGCCTTTTTTCAAACCCAGTGATGTGCTAGTCCTTATCCTTTTCTTAGTAGTATGAATTCCTGACACCATAGTCTCTGCCTGCCCTGAATGAATTTGCTGCCTTCATTCTGAGGTGACTTAGCAAAGGATAGTACTGCTTCCCATTTGTCTGTTGTGGTTATATTTTTGAATCTGAATATTTCCAAGGTATCTCACACCAATGAATTGGCTACTTAAAGAACTACCTTTTGGTTCTTTCCAATTACATTTTAGACAATTACAGTCCTTGGCTAATTTGTCTTTTTCTTGGAGATGGTCTAAAAAACAGTTCATGCTTGAGGAAAAACTGGAAGGTAATCTTTGCAAGATTCTGAGTGGGTACAACAGCCTGAACTTTGTGTCTACTGTGGGAGAAGATACTTCTCTAGCGGGTGTCTCCCCTGTTCTGTATCATGGTATTTATATCACTTGCACCAACTGTTTCTACAAGTTCAGTCTTTTCTTCCAGGCTCCATATTTACCCTTTTTGAGAAGGCGATAAAGCGAAAGCTAGATCATCATACTACTGTGTGGTCGCACATACTTTTTGACTTGTTGATTTTGTGGCTTTATGTATGTTCATCAGTATCTCATTTATTTCTCGCTTCTAGTGTTAAGTTGCTAAACCACAGCGAAGTCATCTTTGTGTTACAGGTGGCCTTTAATTTAGCAGCAGCTGTAGTACTATTGCCAGCATCTCTTGTACTGGGATTTACCCCAGAATTTTGTTCCTTTTTACCTTACTGTGACTTTTTTCTAAAAGCTGACCAGTTAGTAGTCAGTACCTACAGAGTGCTTTTGCAGTGATGGATGTCGCCTACCTCCTTAACCACCTGTATGATGTCAGGCAAGAGAAGGCTATCTGGTCTTGACTTGTGTATGTCATTCAAATGTTAATAGCTTATTAAATAACTCAGCTGATGACCCATATGGTACAGTCCCAGATCCAAATAAGTCTTTCTGCTTAGTTGCTTAAAGAAGGTAAAGTACTGACAGCTGTCTGTCTCCCCTGCCACTGCACTTGTTTGTCAATGTTTACCTCATCATTTCAGTGCAAGTGTTTGTACATACCTGCATATACATTGGGAAGGGGCAGGGGGACTTCATTTAAGTGATTGGTTGAGTAAGACACTATCTTCTCATTTCCCTATGGACCCTCAATCCTTTGTGTTTTTTAACCAGCAGAGGAGTTTTAACTTGTAAAGCTAGAGCTGTGTGACTTTTCCCACAGCATGCCTGGAAGTACAAATCTAGAATAGGGAATTTACCATTAGCATTGATGCTGCTGTCCCTTGCACATCACTGTATTTGCTTTCTCTTAAGTTGCATATAGAATATAGCCTATCTAGAGCTGTGTGAATTGGTGTTTGTAACCTGTGTGACCTGCTGGTGTGTATTACTTCGTGCACATTTACTATCAGTAAATATTAGCCCTGGTTCTGTTGGATAGATGTTTATTTTATGAAACTTCTTAGCACATTGTACTTTGCTTCTTTTAGACCAGTAGAAGAACAAGGCATTTGCACTGTGGAATAAACATATGCATTTAGGTCTCTGGCATGGTAGCATGCTGTTGTCAAGTGATAATCTTCAGGCAAAATAAGATGTGTCTCAGGCTCTCAGATTTTTCTTGTAAGGATTGCTTAACACTAAAATTACGATCTTCAGTTTTTGCTGTTGTGAGGTGCTTTATCTAAAAAAAAAAAAAAAATTGGAGGACAATTACCTAGAATACTGATTCTGTTTAAATTTCAAAGTTTCTGAAAACCTTAGCTGCATATGTACTGTAATCTGAGTCTTATGTTCAGATTTCCAGGCTTCTAAGGGATTTAATGCTCCCTAATAACCCCTCTTAGATGTCCACCTTAACACTTCTTAAGATGTATGTTTTTGTTGAGGTTGTAGGCTCTACATTTTCTTAATTTATATGTGGATAAAGTAACTTGCCACTTGGGTTTCCAGAGTAAAGCTGGCTGCTGCATGGTTTGACATCTTAGGTGGACTTGTTTTCCCTTTTGTTGGGATGGTTCTAGCATTTACTAGGGGAAAGAAGGTGGCTGTCAACTGCATGTGTCAGAGGGAGAAAGCAAGTCCCTTTGAGTCATGAGGTGAAACAATGCCCAACCCATGCCTGAAGTCCATGTTCCTCATCCTACAATCGAGCTTACAACTGATAGGTTTAAAGTTTGTATCTAGATAGTCATTGTGTCTTTCCCTAGTTTATCTAGTCCTTGGGGGGCAGATTTATTTCCCCCATAGAATAGTAAGGTGATTGGAAATGGTATAATTTTATGGCATAAATGTAGTAAACTTCGTATTACATTTGATAGTGGGGTGTGGTGGGGGCTAGTTTACCTCCCTCAGTTGATTTGACTCCGCAGAAAGGCTGTTAGGAGGAGATGGTGGGGAATAGGACAGTAAACAAGCTTATATTCACCACCCTTCTATTGCATAGGGTGTGATACAGAACCGGGTGGCTTTGTAACATCATCTCCATAATTGAATAATCAAGTGCCTTATATTGCGCAGTTCAAGTAATGCATGAATGCTGTTCTCCTCTGAAGTAAGTACTAACTGCACTTGGAAGAGTAATTATCTTTAGAGTAGGTCCTTGAGGAGTATACAGAAGGTTCTTGCTGTCAGTGCTGGGAATTAGTCTTAGGAATTCCTGCCACTCAACTTGTTATCTGATTTCTGGATCAGTCTTGTCTCATTCCTGGCATGCTTTTACTTATTCACTAGGTTTCCATTTGACATTGATATTTTCTTTTGCTGATATTCTCTGCACATAGGTACCCAGCATGAATAAATGGAGTTGCCAAAGATTAGGGTCCCAGTTTTCCATGCAAACTGAGATCTATGCAACTTTACACTATGTGGTAGCTTGAATTAAATGGCATAGTAAGGACATAGTATGGGTTTTGTAGCTCAACCATTACAGGTTATGAGATGACATGGACAGTGGGTTTGAGTGTGCCCTCAGCAAGTTTGCTGATGACACCAAGCTATGTGATTCGGTTGAAACGCTGGAAGGAAGGAATGCCATCCAGAGGGACCTTGACATATTTATAAGGTAGGCTGATGCCAACCTACTGAAGTTTAACCATGACAAGTGCAAGGTCCTGCACCTGGGTCGGTCCAATCCCCGGCACACATACAGGTTGGGCAGAGAGGAGATTCAGAGCAACCCTGAGGAGAAGGACTTGGGGGTGTTGGTTGATTTTAAAAATGAACATAAGCCGGCGATGTGCTCTTGCAGCCCAAAAAGCCAACTGTTATCCTGGGCTGCATCAAAAGAAGTGTGACTAGCAGATCAAGGGGAGATGATCCTACCCCTCTACTCTGCTCTTGTGAGACCTCACTTGGAGTATTGTATGTAATTCTGGTGTCCTCGACATAAAAAGGACATGGAACTGTTGGAACAAGTCCAGAGGAGAGCCACGAGGATGATCAGGGGACTGGAGCACCTCCCATATGAAGATAGGTTGAGAAAGTTGGGGCTGTTCAGCCTGAAGAAAAGGCTGCATGGAGACCTCATAGCAGCCTTCCAGTATCTGAAGGGGGCCTATAGGGATGGTAGGGAGGGATTCTTCATGAGGGACTGTAGTGAGAGGACAAGGGGTAACAAGTCTTAAACAGGGGAAGTTTAGATTGGATATGAGGAAGAAATTCTTTAGTGTAAGGGTGGTGAGGCACTGGAATGGGTTGCTCAGGGAAGTTGTGAATGCTTCATCGCTGGCAGTGTTCAAGGCCAGGCTGGACATAGCCTTGAGTGGCACGGTTTAGTGTGAGGTGTCCCTGGCCATGGCAGGGGAGTTGGAACTAGGTGATCTTAAGGTCCTTTCCAACCCTAACTATTCTGTGATTCTATGTAGGGGTACTGAGAGTTTTGAGTAATTTCAGCCAGCATCAGAATTCAGTGATGTTTAGTGCTAATCTCAGATGAATCGTATCTGCAGTAAAAATATAGTATTTTGTGTTTAAATCATTTAGTTTCTACTTGTATTTCAGTTGGATTGCTAGTCAATATTTGGCACGCTGAGGGTGTACTGTTGCAAAGTGCATGCATGCTGTTTAGAGAAAGATAAGATAGCTAAATATTTGATAAAATAATTTGGCACTTGTGAATCTTGCTTAGCATCTCTACTACAACAGTGTTAATATGTTGTAAGCACCAACTATATGGCTCTTGAATGGCTGGGTGGGCCTCTTCCATATGTACACTATACTCTGATGTATGCCTGTAACGTTGGTGTGTGGTATGCCTGGTAAACCTGTCGGGCATGGGGGCTGCAGACAGTGTGTCCTACATGGGTCTGGATTAAAGGGGAGCCCAGGGTCAGGCATGCAGGCTGGGAAAGGAGAGGAATATGGGTGGGTTTTTTAGGGTGTGGTGTTTTTTTTGTGTGTTTTTTTTTTTTTTTTTTTTTTTTTTTTCCACTTCCCATTTCCTTACTGTTTTGCCAGTCTCCTTGCTGTAACCCAGCCTTAAGATTAGAAACCCTGGGTTTGTGTCCACACAAATAGATCTAGCTGTAGGTGTTTCTGTAATGCCAGGTAGCAGAAGGCTGCCTTCCCTATGTCTTGTAAAGAACTGAGCTGAAATCCTCTGGCAAAGTGTTTATTTAACACCATGGACCTAAACAGAAACTTCACTGTTGCTGTGTGCTCTCTTTACATAAAGTTACCTTACTGCTCATAAAATTGAGATTTGGTGAATAAGTTAGTTCAGTTTCTCAAATTACCATTCAGTGGACAGTTACAACACACTGGGGTTTGAGCACTTACTAACAATAGCTGACAACTGAATGCATGTTGTAGAAAGGAAGTTCATTACTACTTAGCATATGGAAGCCTCTGGCTTAGGAACATTAGCTCATGCCTAATACCCTTCCATGGGAGTTTTGTGCTGCTCTTCAAAGCTGTAGGCTCAGTTATTCATTATTCCATCAGTTTCAGTGAACAGTTTGCTTAACTACATATCAAGTGTATTTATGTCTGTATAACTTAGAGTTGATTGGGGAGGGGTTGCATGCTAGAATAATTATTTACAGCATTCTTTTTGGGGTTTTACAACTATGCCAGTTTCTTCCTTATTTGTAACAAACCCCTCAAAGACTGTCTGTGAAGTTAACTCAAAAATAGGTCCTGGTTCAAGGTAACTGTGTTTATCAGCAGTTAAGTTTAAAAACAACCTAGTTAGTTGGACTCTGAGAATGCAGGTGGTTTTGCCTTTAGGAAGTTGTTTTAGGAGGCTGTGCCAACTCTTTTACCTCCCTAGGCTTGCTCATACTAGTGTGCTCTGGCAAAGCAATTTAAAAAAATGTCTTGGGCAGGATTTTTGTTAATCTGTTTGGCCCAATCAGAAGCTTCATTTAATGGAGCAATGTATAAATAGTGCAGAGTCAAGTGACCATCAGCTGGTCTGAATGGGCTTGACCACTGCAGTCACAGGGTCTGAGGTATGCAGGAACTGGGATCACTGAAAACATGCTTTGCTGCAGACGTGTTCTGGCTGTAGCATAATTATGCAACTGCAGAGGAATTCATGTGTGTAAGAATGTCTTTTAATTAAAGACCTGTATTTAATGTTGGTTTCACCTTCTGTATCATTAGTGTAGGGTTAAAATAGTTACTGCCTCGGTTAACTTTTCCATTTCATTAAGTAGTGTATATTGTGATGCATAGCTGAACTCCACAGTTATGCATTTCCTTTTATAAAGTGTATGCCTACTTGGTTGAAACAATGCACTGATCTGTTTTACTGAATTGAGAACTTAAGACATAGTAGCTCCTTGCCTGAGTTCATATTAGGTAGGTAGAAGTTCTTGGCATGCTTGGTAAACGCTGAAATGCCATTGTATTGTGTATGAAGCATGGAGAAATATTTCTTCAGTTACAGTGTCAGTGCACTGAAATATAAGTGTTTTGTCTGTCCCTTATGATCGTGTTACTAAATCTCTCTGAAACAGTCAGCTCTGAACTTGCAGAGATGCTGGCTGTCTTTCTATTTGGAAAGTTACTGAAGCTAACATCCAGGTGTTCACTTTTTTTTAAAACATCCACCTGCCCCACTTACAAGTATCACAATATGGATTCTAATCAAACTTGTAAAACAGCAACTATTTATTTGTGTTCAGTTCATTTGATACTTGTGGCAGTGCTGTCCAGAATAAAAAATGTTATCAAATTCAGCTTCATGGGAAGAACTATTTTTCAAACCCAGTAACTGGTATTTTACTTCTTTATTACCCACTTTCCTTGGTCTTTATACTGAACAGCTTTTCCCTCTTTTCATTACAGATTTTAGTGCTTGCCAGTGCCATCCCTATGCTTAAAATATTATTAACCCATGATGCAAGAATCTCCTACAGCAAAGCTGGTTGATGAGGACCTGTTTGTTATCTTTGCTGTCAATTCAACAGCGAAGCCTTTGATTAAAAACTTGAGTTACTGACTTTATTCAAGCTGGAAAATGCATAATCATGAATGCATTGAAGACCTTTCTTGCCTTGATTGATCTACTTTATTCAATCATATTCAACATATCTTGATTCAGCAAGTAAAGGTATGAGTCTGTTAAGAGGTGATTCATGAGTGTGCTTGTCACCTGCCTTGTACTTGATGCACAGTACGCATCCAGAAGAGTAGTTCTTCCTAATTTTTACTAGATCTGGTAAGGGATGCAGTTGTCTCATATTTTTGGCAGTAAACCTTCATATTGGTACAGTTCACCGATGTCAAAAGCTTTACCCACAGGTTTTACGTATGACAGCTGATGGTTCTTTTTCCTCAATAATTTGGTATTTTTTGCTTTTACGAAGCAGTAAGACTTCTGTCCACACAAATATCAAACCTGGACGCTGCTCAACTGGATATCTTGGGCTTCATGTTCCAGGGTTATGGTACAGCTTTGAGACTTAATTTTACGTGCATGTGAAGCACTCCCACATCAGAGATGTTACAAACCACCTCCCTTTCCTCTTCTGCAAGAGCTCTGAACATGAAGTAAAACTCTTTTTCTTCTGTGGGGTTTGACTTTCTCT
This sequence comes from Forpus xanthops, assembly GCA_032466535.1. Lineage (NCBI taxonomy): Eukaryota > Metazoa > Chordata > Aves > Psittaciformes > Psittacidae > Forpus > Forpus xanthops. The sequence goes on along the minus strand of JASSUY010028678.1, from coordinate 95,345 downwards.
TGTAGGGCGTATACAGGCACACCCCACTGCTTCAGCAGTCAGGGGTGGTGAAGAAGTGCTGCTTGGCGGCTGCCCCTTAGCATCGCCTGCCCTAGGCAGAGGGTGATGTCAGCATTAAAGGCTCTGCTCTTCCCCTTGCTCCTCTTAGTTGCAAGGGATATGGCTAAAACTCACAAGTGACTGAATAGCTGATAATAAATCAGAAGCTCCTTCATTAAATTAAAAACTTCTAATTTAAAACTAACACAGTCTTGTAACTGCTGTCTAAACCTCTTCACCTTTCTTTGAAGACACAGTGACCCACCTTTCTCCAGCTTACTCTAAAAGCGTGCTTGTTTGAGGGTCAGAGAGGAAATATTCCCTCTGGCTTCCCTGGGCAGCTTCAAGCCAAAAGTGCCAGTAGCGGAAAAGCTCTGTCCTTGTATAGGATAGGGTAGGATGCCTGCTGCATGCTGCTAGGCTGGAACTGAGGATGAAGCTGGGAGTGTTGTTCACTCTGAGGTTGGGAATGGCTGGCCCTAGCCTGGAGCATGGTGGCAACATAGTAGAGGGTTATGTTGGTTTGTCTTGAGGAGGATTGAAGCCAGGGAAGTGTAAAAGTGTTGCCTGCAGAAAAAGGGAGAACTGGACAGGCTACATTAAATGAGTTATGCAGATCACTGAGGTGAGCTCTTCAGCAGAGAAATGCCAGTATTCATTTCCCAGATCCAGTGCTACTGCTCCCATGCTTCAGCATTACATACTTTATTCCTGGCAAGCTCCTGGCAGTTGTGCAAGCTACTGGGGTTAGCATAGGTACTGTGTGTGGATTAAATAATGTTTATTCATGCTTAATAAATGCTGTTTGTGAAACTATATTGTGGAAAAGTTCATCAGGGCATGCATGGTATCTCTTGTGCTTTTCTTACACTGGGAGCATAACAGCTACCACTCTTTTCCAGAAGTATGTGATAGAAAACTGTTCCAGTTATTTCCTTTCCAATAGACCAGTCTTTTAATAATGGATATTACTGCTATACTCTAGTCAAAGAGTCAAAGATTAGTGGTAAAACTGCTTTAAAAATTAAGAATACATTAATATGCTCTTACCACTAAAATTAGTTAAGGCTATGTGTTTAAAAAAAACAACACTTATCAGGCCAGTGACAGTGTTAAAATACTCTGTCACTAAAGCTGAAAATCTCACCAGCTCGCAGACAAAATTATTTCTTTAGGCAAATACTTGAGATATTGAATGAGCAGTTCTACTCGATGGTTAATTTTTTTTTGTCTTATGTTGTGAGAAATAAGTCAGTAAATCTTAATACTTACTCAAAAATTTCAAGGGGTTTCCTAGAGTATATTTCAGTCACCATCCGAAATCCAGCCTAGGCAGGTATCAACTGTGTTTTTTTCTCAGATGTGCTGTGCTATAGCAATTTCTGAGCTGGTGGAGAGGAATGGGGATTCCTTCATTTGACAGCAGAGGTGAAGGGTTTTCAAATTGCTGTGAATGGGAGTTTTTATGCAAAGACTCGAAATGCTGCACTGATTTCTAATAGAAGTTAACTCTACACAGCTCCCTTCCTTGTATCTGCTAGATTATGTAGGAATTGTACTTTTTCACATTGTAATGTGGGATGCGTTTCCCCATTTCAGGATTACCTCTATGCCTTTATATTTACTTTTATTTACTGAATGTCCTTTCTGACAGGGTAAGAGTAGCCTGGTTTTGAATAATTCATATCTTGTGTAATATTGTTTGAGGATTAAGGAGAAATTTAAAGTGACTTGGTTCTGCTGTTATTCTGTTTCACGTTTGTGGGCATTTTTATCTGCTTTTGGGAACACTTCTTTAATAAATAGGGGCGAAACAGATTATTTCAGAATAAAGATACAGGAACACTGCAAGTACTTTTTGACTATAAAAGCTAATGACTGTATACCTGAGGTGACCCTGTTCAGGCAACAGACTTCTCCGTTTACTGTCTACAAGAAACCTGTGCAATAGCAACTGTAGAAAATTCTTTAAGAAGGCTTATTTACAGAACTGTTTCATATACTGATTACCTTCTTTTCCTAATTATTTTTGCAGGTCATATTGGATTAATGCTGTGGATCGGTCAACCCAGAACATGTAGTTGCCCATCAATCGCTCAGTAGTCAGTGTAGATTCTGTCTTTACAATCAGCAGCTACATCTGGCTACTGGGTCTCTGATGACATCTCATATCTTCTATCTAGACTTTTTGTTGGATTTTTGTCTTCTCTCCTGGGTGCAGAGCAAGTTCACAGAGCTAACAAGTTAATGCCTGAGGTGTGGCCTCAAATGAAAGATGGGATATCTGTTGGATCTACTTCACTGTGAGAACTGGATTAAATACAGATGGATGTTGTGTGTTGGATACCAGCAGTCTTTTCTGTAGCCTAGTGTTGGGGCTTGTAGTAGTCCAAATTGATGAGCCTGTTTGCAGACTTGAGCTAAGAGGTTAGCTGGACTTCACTCTTTTTCAATGAAGAATCTTTAATCTCTCCTTAAAAGGATAGGTGTTGAAATAGGCTCTATGGCTTATTGTGTAACTGCTGCTCATTAGGAGAGGAAATGTACTGTGATGTGTACATGTGGTTTTTGTTTTCCATTTTCTTTTTTCACACCCCCCCCCCCCCCTTGTCAGTTGTATGAGAAGACTGTCCAGGTTTGGGGCATGAACCTGGCATACAATGTAGATTTCTGTGTTTGTTAAATAACAGCTACATTGTCTGCTGGGTTTCCAGCTGCCTGGAAATACGAAGTGGAGGGTTATCTACGCACTTTTTCATTTGGTTTGTTGTTTTTGGTGTGTTTTTTTTTTTTTTCCTTTGGTCAAGTTACCTCCCTTACATCTCTGGAGAAGACAATACAGTAGACATCTGATTGCTGCCTCCAGCACTGATCTCACACAAGGGATCCAGCCCATGTCAACTAGAGCTCAGAACCAGGGTAGATCTGAAACTAGTTAAGAAAAAAAGTTCAAGGGATTGAAGTGTTTGGCCACCTGAGTGTGAGTAGCTGTCAGGCAGCAGCTAATGACTGCTGTCTGTGTAACCATTAGTTTGCCTTTTTTTACTTCAGATGGAGAGCTAGGTGTGTGTGCTGTACAGTTAGGGAATTCTTTTTGAAGAAGAAAGTAGTGAGGAGCTATTTATAGGTATGATTTTTTTTTTTTTATGCGCTACACATTGTATGGCTTATATACAGAAAGGTATTCGAAATAATTGGGGAGGAGTAAGATAATGGCTTGAGTGCTGGTACCAGCTGAAGCTCTTGTTTCTTGAGCAGCACTAAAACTTGTGGGCTTCATTTGTGCACCATATCCAGCCATACAGTGATGAAGCAGGCAATTTCAATTGGAGAAGATTAGGTCTGGAATAGCTGGGGAGTGTGGTCCTTTCAGATGTGGACTACAATCACAGTAGTAAAGGGGGAAGCTTGTACAGCAATGTCTGTACATTAACCCTTCATTGACAAGCTCTATTCCATTTGTACTTCATGGAAATAGGGAGAGTTGTGGTTACCTCTCTTAATGAAGCAATGTATGATTTGGCTAAGCTTGTCTGTCATTCTGGGCTATATATGGGTGGTTTCAGATCAGCAGGCATCCAGAACTCTTCAAGGGCAATACTTCAGAAGGCAGAAGTGTTCCTAATTGAATGCTGCTGTTAAAAACTATGCTTTTGTTAAAACAAATAAAACTTCTTGTGCAGAAAACTGTGTGTCTTCCTGTTTACTCTTACCGAACTAGGTTTGCGCCAAGTCTTCCAGGACCTAGGGAGTATAAAGCTATTCATTACAGTGCCTACTGGAGACAGTCCCTCAATACTTGCATCAGCCTGAGTTCAAGAAATTTGCATTCACTTACACATTTCTGCATTAAGTAAAAATGTACGGGCAGTTGCCTACAGCCAGTAGTTGGTGCAAATAATCACTCCCCATTGGAATAACTGCATTGCCTGTATAACTTTGAAAGCTGCTTGTTAAGGTTGAACAAGTGTTTATCCCTTGCTCTGTAAGTTGTTTTCCTCAGTGCCAGTTTCTTGGCATCTAGGTCTCTGAAAATTTGGTTAAGACTTAGATACAGCTGAGTCTTCTTAAATTAACTGGCACTTTCTCAGTGCTGTTACTGATGTTTCATTCTATATAGCCTCCTGAGTCTTGACCAGCATATGCACAATAGTAATAAAAATGGCAGTATATTACTCTACACTGTTTCTGTGGCTCATTTAGCTTCAGCAGTATTAAGATATTGGCAGTTTTTATAGCATTACTTTGCTCCTATGTTTATAGTTTTTCAACTTTGCTCTTAAGGATTCATGACAGACTAAGGTGTGTCTACCCCAACTGTTTATATTGCAAGCACCATAAAGCAATTCAAAAGCTGGTCAACCTAATATTTAATATCAAGCCCCTCTCCTATTCAGTTTCACTTCCCTGCTGTGTTTCAGTTAAACTTACAATGTCGAAATCCCCTTTGTGGGCAGGTACTTCTGGTTCCTCTTATTTTTCTGTCATGCTACTTGCTTTTGTATACAGACACCTTAAAAAAAAAAAAAAAAAAAGGGAGGGGAAGAAAGCTTACCCTCTTGTGTTACTTTTATTCTGAGATTCTCATTTTGTTTTCCATATCCAGCATAGCTAATGGCAGTGTGTAAAAGTGGTTACTCCTCCTACAGTGATACTTATTTCTTTAGTTCTTTGTTCTTTCTCTTCTGTATGGATTTCAGTGAAACTGGCATAAATGCCTATCCCTTCCTATCCCCTGCTGAGGGTACCATTACTACTCCTGATTAAATGGCTGCTAACAGCAGCCTGAAGCCCTCCTTCAGCCTCAATGGAGGAAACAGGATCCTGTGACATAACGTTTTCCACGTGTTCAAACTTATTAGTGGGGCTCTAAGGGTTTCCATTTACCTTGAGCTTTCACTCCCAACAACCTTGGGCATATTTTTATAATGCTGAGGACTCACCAGGGTGCATGCTGTTTTTCAGAAGAGAAAGTGTCTTGCCTGGCCAGAGCTGTTCCTGTCATCACAGCATACCTTAAGACAGGTCAATGGTGAGAACACAACTGGTAAAAGCTTTAGCTATGTCTGTTCTCCAAAAGCCAGAGCTTTTGGAGTTTGGCATTCAGACTTAATTCCCTCCCCCCCCACCCCCTTTCCTGTACAGCTCACTAAGAAAATGATGGGAACTAAGACAGCAGTGGCAGTTGCATCTGTTTGGACCAGTAGATCCGAGAAGATCACAGCAGTTTCATAATTTTGTGTTTTCGGTTGTGTCTCAGTTTATGTACTATCTTCCCACACTGATATATCTTTTCATTCTCTGACTTTCCTTTAGAATTGGCATGAGTATCTATTTAAATCTTAATACCAGGAAGAACAATATTTTTACTTTCCGGCTGTGGACAACTACTAGGAAAGGCTCACTGTCTACTATTTCTCTTCTTTGTGGTTGAATATCTTTGGCCTCTAAGCTGTGTTTTCTTGGCTTTGTTTATTTTTTCTATGTGAAACAAGATTCAAAGAATTGAAAGGCTGCATCAAGTCTGACCTTGGTGCTCTTAACAGTGCATGCTGCCATATCAGTACATGGTAGTGACAAATTAATTCTGCAGGTTTCTTCAGGAAAAACCTTGGAGTAATTAAATTTCTAAAACAGCCATAACAAATTTAAAAGGGTGGACTGAGGGGTGGTGTGATCAAAAAACAAAACCCATGCTTTAAATAGAACAGAATAGTGAATGGGTTCCTTTTATTGCCCAAAAGTGTGAACAGCCATTCCTAGTAGGAGAGCTCCAGCCATTGGGCAGGTGGCTTGTAATTAAACCATGGAAACCTTCTCTAATTTGGATCTCTGCTTCTCTCCTGAATAACTGAATAGATTCTGTCTTGTACACAAGTACTTTCTCAGGCTGACTGGGTGGTTTGCTGTCTTCTCAGCTCTGCTCAGCACACAGGAATTCCTTGAGGAACTCCCTATGCAAGGTCAGGGCAGTCTTTTTGGAAACTTTCCAGCAGGGACCTCTTCTCAGCATGAGCAAGCAATTTTTAAAGGGCATAGACACACCTGGGACTCCTTGCCAGAAGTACTATCTTAGCAATGTACTTCAGTGTCTGACTTGAATGATGACGTGTGTTTGTGTGTTTTTAGTCTGTAAATATCCCTCAGAGTTAGCAGTGGAAGTTGGTCTTCTGAAGCAGTGTTTCAGGCAAGGTGGACAGCCCTGGCACCTCTGCGTCATGCCTCTCTGGGCCCTTCACATGGGTTGCAAAGGAAGTTGTGTAGCATAGAAGTGCTTATACACAGCACAAGAGCATTTGTAGTGCCTGTCAGTTGTGGGGTTGTTTGTACTGTGAAATGTTCTCCAGTTTATTGTAAACACACACACCCCCAAAAAACCAAAACAAAAAAAGACACCACCCCCCCAAAAAAAAAAAACAAAACACAAAACAAGCTAGCTGAACTTTAGCTGTGGGTGTATATAAACCAAATCTCCACCTAAGAGGTGTTGAGCTTAAGTGGTGCTTGGCATTGGAGAGCCCCACAACTTCTGAACCTATTCTGTCCATTGATAACCAGCTACTTTTAAAAGCACATAATCAGAATTGTAAACATCTCTGAGATCTAGTTTGATACTAACATTTTTTCTTGCTGTGTGTCTTATAGCTTTAGTGGTGGCTAGAAAAAGATGCCAGATTGTTTTAGGAGACGATCACTTTAATTTTAAGGAAGTTGTACACCATTCTTTGCCTATTATCAGCAGTGAGTCTCAATTTGAAGGCTTTTAGGAACAGTTGCTGCTCCTACATATTAGCAAACTTTATCCTTTTAAGTTGGGTAATTTTTCTAGCTCTTTATAAGTTTTGTTCTGTAAGTTGCTAAGTAACACCTGCACATACTTTATCTTCCATGTGCTCTAAATGCCAGTCTTCCACGCAAAACACCTTTCCAAAATTAGTGTCTGTCAAGCTCCTGAAAGGTAGTGGTGCTGTGATTCAAGTCAATCATGTTGCCTGCTGTAGGTGTTAATTCTCCCATCTAAAGACACTTGCAGCATCATTAATATGGTGAATCTTCAATTCTCTTTTAGCTACAAGAAAACAGTATCTTCTGTAACACTTATACATTAATTCTGAAAGATAAGTAAATTGCAGGGGGAACACTTACACATCACCATAATGAACAAATTGATATTATATCTCCTTAAAGCTTAGTGTTATTTGAAATGCAGGGTCCTGAAGGGACCTGGGCTGAATAATTGGGTAGTTTTCCTCTCCCCCAAAGCTAGCCAACCAATACTGAATGGACGCTGAGTATGTGAGGGCAGGACAAGCCTTGGAAAGATTAAAGGGAAAGGGCTGATGGAAAGCATAGGAAACTCTCCATTTTTTTTTTTTTTTTTTAAATCTCCTAGAAAGAAGGATCTATTGCTTCCTTTCACCCATCTTTAGATATTCAATATGCTGTTCCACTAGACATGTGCTATGGCATGTATTTTGGTTATTTTTCTTCCTCTCTGTGCTTCTTCCCTGCCTGCTATGTAGTCTAGGCAGGTGAGCTGTGCCTGTTCTGAGGAGTTAGCAGCAGCTGAACAAGGTGTTGTGTGCTGAGAGCAGGAGCTGCTGTTCCTTTTGTTGAGTGAACCTTCTCTGTTTCATGAAGTTCCCTTAGCCAATATATTCACAGAAGAGTGTGTCCTGTAGCCTTGCATGGAGCACTGAGATAACTCTGGATAACTGCAGTCTTCGCAAAACATCCACATAGAAGACATTAAAATCACAGCAGCAGTCAGAAATACCTCAGCTTTGTAACTGTAGCCTTTACAATAAGCAAAAAAATGAATGAATGTAAAAGTAAATAAACCTGCCGCTGCCTTTTGCCTAGTTCTGTCAGACTAAGCAACTGCTGCAAAGCACGGTAGCAGTGTTTGTCATGGTTACCTCAGAACTGACTCATGAGCTGTAGAACTAGGAGTTGCAACAATCCTACCTAATGTCTCCCTCTGTACTTACAGATAGAACAGCTAAATAAAGATATGAAAGCTGTATCTGTTCTTGAATGGCCTGTCTGCATGCTTTGCAGAAGGTTCGCAATCCTTTCTGCCACGCAGTTAGTCCTGGGGTCTGACAGCTTCCTGAGGAGTGTGACTTTGTCGCTGATGTTTAGCTGCTTTCAGCTACCTGTACAGCTTTGGCATGCTGAATTGTATGATTTGAGTGCTTTTTTGTGTGGAGTTCCTTCACTTGCTAAATGGAACTATCAGTTTTCAGGCTAATGCAAGTTAAATTGTTGAACTAAACTAGCATAGGTATTTAATCACACTTGGTTAACAGCTTACTGTGGCTTACCTGATGCAGTAAGAGATATGACTTAAGTCCTGTGATGGTCACTGTATGTGGCAGGAGTGGAAGCTGCAGTGGCAGCAGAGCCGAAGTCTCTGAAGCTTCAAGAGCGATAAAGTATGTTAACCATGTGGATATCCAATTGGTCTTGAGTCCCCTGAAACTTTTATGCTATTCTCGAAGGTTAGTGGTACCCCACCACAGTGGTAATGGTGATGGTGGATAATGATGAAAGAGGATTTGAGGTATTGGTTAGAAGGAATTTTGGAAGCCAAATTTCTGTAGAGGGTTTTCATTTCAAGTAAACTTTCTGGTAATTCAGAAAGACATGGATTTACATGGTGAGAGAATGTCAAGCTTCCTGGTTTCTTTTATGTTTAATAGTGTTATGAAAAAAAACCCAAACACCTTCTGGTAGCCAAACTCTCTTCAGTTCTATAACAACAGGGACAGGGATTTAAAGTGCTCTCTTAAATTTGAAGTAATACTGTGTTGCAGGAGCACAACTGAAAGTTGCTGTCCAGAATATGTTGTGTGTGGGATGTTCATCTGCCCTGTAATGTCCCTGTTTTGTGGAAGGGGAGCTGAGGCATACTGAAATTAAGGACTAGCAGTTTCACCCTTTCCCCCTCCCCAAGTGAAAACCAGGTGAATGGAAGTCTCTGAAATGCTGAGTGGCTTCTCAGCCCCAATGGAAGGGAGGTCCTTTTACAAAACTTGCAGAGAACTAAAAGTTTTGTGTCTATATTTAAAAAAGTTATAAGGCAGAAGAAAGAATGTGAGTTTTGGAAGGCTTTGGCTGCTGATCAGAAGAGAGAGTTCTTGCCTTTACTGCCACAGCCTATATCAATTAGAATACAACCCAAGGAAGTGTGAAACCCAGATCAGACCTGTAGATTGCTCTGACCTGTAAGTTTTAGATTGTTTGGCAGCAGAGGGATGCATTCCTTCAATAAAGTGATGTTGCTCTGCTGCAAAGAAATGACTGTGATTTAGTGGTCAGAGCATACATGACTGAAACGGAGGGTGGCTTGAAGTAGAAAACTTTCTCCTCACTACTGCTAGGCGTGTTGCATTAAAGAGCAATTGGATGCAGCAGCCCTAAGAGCAGCATTGTTGCATTGGTGTTCTCAAGGACCTCTTTTTGACAGTGCATTTTGTTTTCACCTCTGTTGAAGGACAAGTGAGCTTAGTCCCTGTGTTTGTAAGGAGAGAGGGTACAGGACTGGAATTTTTCTTTCCTTCTTCTTCGTGGTCTTGAATTTTGCTACTCCTTACCCCAGAGTGACCCTCTGCCACAATCTGGGAGGTACAAGACTCTGAACCTGAGTATTTATCAGGGTTTTAGTTAGTTAAAAAGCCTAGGTCAACAGTAATACTAATTTGGTCCGTTTCTTATGCGCGGAGTCTTGAGAAAATGTAATACTGAGTTCTGAACTTGGCAGATAATGCTGCCAGATGTTTTCAGACACTGCTGATGGAGTTATATAGGGTCTGTTGTACAAAAGCAAGCACCTCATAGGTATTTATGATGTGTAGTACTAGCAGAACAAGAATATAAACTCCCTTAGAAAGGGATTTAACCACAGATAGAGACTTCTTTGAATGCTGTGTTGACATTGTTTATCTGCTCAGACTAGTCATATTTGGAAACACTGTTCTATTCTGACATATGACTTTTCCCAGGAGCAGCAAGGCTCACAACGAAGATTTCACAATAAAGAAAATTCTGTTCATCTTTGTGGGAATGTTATAGTAAAGCCATGACAACTCATTTGGCACAAAATTGCTTTGCTTTCAGCAAGGATTCCCCTCCTCCCCCCAACCCTATACATTTTTTATGTGTTTCCATGTGTTGGGAGTTTGTTTTGGGGTTTTGCTGAACAATTTTTTTTCCAGGAGCGTGGGGGTGGATCATTTTACATTTAGCCTCCCAGCCATCTACTTAAAAACCATGCAATAGGTATGAAGAACCCGAGTCCAGGCTTGTGTGTTTCAGCGTCACCACCAGCAATGGAGTTGCTCCTAATTTATGACCATGTGAACAAGTTCACCATCGGGCCCTTAGGATCTGCTCAACTGGTACTGCACTGAAGTTACACATCCCGCTCCAGGCAAAGGGGGGGCCATAGCACAAAATCTTGACAGCAAACACACAGGCAATGGCTTACATACAAGGCAGCAATTCTAAACCTGCATGACTGGAAAAGTTGATGTATTTGCAGTCACTAATGAGGACACTGAAGGTCTGACACCAGTATCATTCCCTGTGTCAGTGCTGATGGCCTGTAAGTGCAGGGTGTATTTGGAAGTCACTGGTACTTCTGGAGATTGCAGTCTATATGTATATTCTTTCAGAACTTTTGTTTAGCTGCAGTGTATACTTTTGAAGTGGAAATTATTTTTACCCCATTACACCAGATCTTTTTCCAAAGTACCTAGCTAATTAACCAAGATTACAGTAATAGAATAGCAGCCTAACAGCTGAAAAGTCATTAGGCTTTTTTGCAACCTTCCCTGGAGTTAAAGTGGGTATTTTGAGCAGAACAACGCATATGGCGAGATCTGGTTTTCACTGTAGTTCTTGGGAATTTTATGATCGCAGTTTGCACCCACCTAAAATTCCTAAGTTATAAAGAAGGTGGCATTTTCATGCTTCAGTGTTTATTGCCCCATCCAAATACTCTTCCTGTGCAGTTTAGAGCTGGAAGAACCACAGGAGAAAGACAGGAGGTTTTCAAAGATGTGACTTTGTGAGGACGGCAAAAAACCACAATGGCATTGCCAACACTTCCGAAGCATTTCTGAAAAAGCTGGTAGGTCAGGCTTAGTCTGAACGTGTTTTCTGCATGTTGCTGAAACTATAGTTCAGGTTATGTTGCTGTTACTATTATAAACCCTAGGAAGTGGGTGTTTATAAGTGCAGTCAACATTCCCTCTGAGCAAAAAATGGCCTTAAAAGGGAGTTGTCCCAACAGCAAGAATGATTATTTAAAGAAAAAGAAAATGCTGAATTTTTGCTGTTAGGAGGAAAAAAAAAAAAAAGCAAGTGATGGAGTATTGAAGCATTGCCCCCACACAAACATTTTTTTTTCTTTTTTTTTTGTGTTTTTCTATCCAAAAGACATTCAGCACAGCCAGTGCTCATTTGTCTTGGAAAAGTGAATTGCCTTTTCTGCATATTTAATTAACTGGTTTTGTTTAATTAGGAAAAATTACAGTAGCACAACAACTCATAGTCACTAAATTCAAGGACAGGCTCTGATCTTGAAGGTCTTTTCGAACCTAGCTGATTCTACGATTTGCACTTGTTTTGTTCAGTAGCTCCCTAATGTTTTGTTACTGCACCAGAGGGGTGGCTGTAAGTACTTGTGGGGCTACCCACCCAACCTGCCACTCTAGGAGGGAGGGACACTGGCTCGTGCCTGGGGTGGAAGGCAAGAAGGAGGTGGGGATGGACAGTCCTAAAACTGTAGGAGCCTACTGCGACAGCTGCCTCCAAAAATATGTAACTACCTAGCAAGATTTATTAAATCAGTTTTAGCACTGGCACGGACTGCAACACAATCCATAATGTAACCGCAACTTTTAGCCCCTGAAACTCTACTTCAGACCTGGCTTTAATTAACAACATTAATAAACCAAATGCTTTCCAGAGATCTCCAGTTTTTATGATATCTATTTCTCTACTTTCAGGTCTGACACTTTCTGTGCCGTCTAAACCTTCTCTTGGGTCTTCCCCACACAGGGGTGCTCTTAAGGCACTTACTTATTGTTATCAGACAACAAGTGAAGCTGCTGCTGGGATTTCTTGTTCATGACTGGAATTTCTCTTCCCTCCCCAGCTGCTGTTTACAGCAAGATGATTGCACTTTCTGTGTGCTTCTCTTTGTTCTTTGACAAACTGTGTCCTTTCAGAAAAATCAAGTTCAGTGCTCCAACTGCGTGTGTGTGGATGTGCACACATTTATTCATCCAGCTATCACTTATGCACATGTGTGACAGGACGAAGCTCAGGAACATCTGCCCAGGATAGCTGGCACTCAAGTCCTGTATAGTACATGCCTTATAACCCCAGCATCTGTAGCCCTCTGAACATAAGATCTTCTCTCAAGAGAAACTTTTAAAGGAAAACATGCAGAGCCCATGGGATTGTAAGCAAGAACAAGTCTTTTTTCCTTCTGAGACACGAAACAAAACAAAACCCCTGCAAACTATATAAACTTATTTAAAAATTTATTCTGTAGTATAGGGAGGCAAACAAAGGAGACATGATTTTTTGCGAAGCTTGCTGCAGTGTTGAAGGGCTGCAGTCAGACCATTTGTACTCCACAGTATGAAATGCACACAGAGCTCCTTATGGCTCCAGTTGCAAATGAGTCCCTCATGCCCTATTGCTTGCCATTTCAGGATGTGTTTGCCAGTGAAACCTTTTTTTTTTCTGAAAGAAGAGGAGGGCAGTGGCAGCCTGTACTCACCAAGGAGGGCAGAGCGTTCTGTAGCTCTAGCACAATGCCAAAGCTATGGCAGGCTCTTCTATCTCAGCCTTACCGTGGCTTTGTTGTGCTGTGGTTACAGTTTGCTGTGCAGGATGGTTCTAGCAGAGAGGACAAACATAAGGTGAAATGCACCCAGGGTTGCATAGCTGACCTAGGTAAACTGCTGCAGTTAAAGCTAATTTGATACAACATTTCACCATGCCATCTTTGTATCATGGTGCTGCCCAGCTGCAAAGTGGTGCTGAAGTTGGAGCTTTTGGCTCAGCCTGGGGAAGCAAAAAACAGCTTTTGTACCCATGCACTGAGGCTTCTGTCTAGGTTGCTTAAGTTTGATGAACTCTTTTTTTGGGTTGCACTAGTCTGCCCATTACAACAGGTCATTATGTTTGTTGTTCCCCCAAAACTGTAAGTACTGGGAAGCCAAAGGATACCACTGAACAGAGAAAAAGTCACAGGCAAGAGATGTAGAGAAATTTAGAACTCTGAGCATATTTTCTCTGTTGAATATTCGAAGTGAGGACATTATGGTGGAGAGTTCTGGAGAGGACTGCAAATTTCCCGTAGTAACTCAGAAGGGGTGAGGCTGGAACTGCTACATCGTTTTTGCTCTTTTATGATCAGTTGTGATGTAAATGCTGATGGCTGCTTAACAGGCTAAACAAAGTAGGGAAGTGATGAGTCATATGTACTCATAGCTTGTCTGAACAAGTAATGTGCAAGTCAAGTTTCATTTAAGTGCAGCAGAACTTTCCCCCAAGGATTGTGTTCTCAAGGCAGGGCAGTGGGAGGCCGACGAGGGCTTTGAATCAGCATCTGTGGACTCCTCAAGTGGACAATTTCCATGATACCAAGGCTGTCCAAGTTCAGCACCAATTTTTGTAGAGATACTAAAGTTTGCGTGACAGTAGCCTTCACTGGACTGTGTTGTGAAATATGAGTGGAATTTTTTCTGTTGCTCTTCAAGGGCACTATCATATATCTCCTTTGTGGGAGAGTCCTCCTAATGCAGAGGAAGCACCTACAAGTCTATGCCAGTTGTGAAGAGCTGGCTGGCTGCCCTTCCTATCTGAGAGGCTTAAAGAAGACTCAGTCTCCCTGTCCTCACACCAAGGTACCTTAGGATGCTTTTCTGTCTGGTGACAGCAGTTCAGATGGCAAAAGCTCCCTTAGCATTTTTCTCTCAAAGCATCATTTAAATTATTCCCCTGTTGGTTATCTTACATGCTTATTGCAATAGTTTTTTGTTTATTTCCTTTAGTAAAAGGATTTTCTTCAGCAGCAGCTGAATGTGAAAAGAGCTGAAAATGCTTTCATGTTCCACCAAGGGAGGGATATCTGTGCTGTCAATTAAAGACACAGCACTTGTTAGGAAGTTGGTAACACAACTTTGAGTGACTTCAACACAGCCAGGAATGAAACCCAAAGCCTGAGCATACAACTGCAGGTATCTGTAGAGCAAGTACCATGACCCTAAACTGGCAAGCATGCCCATCTGTAGCTCAGAAATATTGTCCTTTTCTCAGCAGCTGTTCTGAAAGCTGTGATAAAGCCTGATCCAAGTTGCTTGCTGTCAGCTGCTGGGATGTTATTGAAATAGGTGTATGGGAAAAAAAGTCATGGTTGTTCAAGCCAGCCAGAAATTGGGGAAAACCAATTTCAGAAACCAAGGTGCTCTGTGTGTGAATATAGCAAAAGCACAGTCCTTTGAAACTGTGCAGTGAAAAGGATATAGTTAGGAACATGCTGCAACGGGAACAAGAACATAGTTTTTGCAGTTTTCAAAACTACTGTTTAAGTAATCCAGTTCCCAGTTCAGAACGAAAATAGCCTTCCTGTTAGTGCAGTGCTGCAGTCTGTCACAGTTGGCAGTGAGAGTTTTCCCTTTTGGTTGACTTTAAGTAATAATAAGAATATGCCTGAAGTGCAGCTTCTCTTCACAAAAGGCCTTTTTTACACATGATTTAGTGAAGGGCTGCCCCATCATTTCAACATTGCACAGTTACATGTTTTGGAAATGCCACCTAATACAAGGTGCCATTTGAAACACGAGTGCGTTTTCTACCTCAGTTTTGGTAAATGTATCTTGGGCATCTCCTCTCACTCCCAGAAAGTCATTTTGTACTTAATCACCTGGCTAATAAAGATTAAAGATCTGATTCACACCTTTCTCACAACTGGTGACATAAATTGGTAGGAGTATTACTGATTTCAGGCTTTTATTTACTTCTGATTATATTACTAATGAAAACTTTAATATTACTTAATGAAAGCAGGTGCCAGGTAAAGCAGTGGGAAAAGTCCTATTACTCAGTTAATAGGGCTTCAGCGAGTCAGTCAAAGGCCTCCGCTCCTGGAACAATTTAGAAGAAGTTGATTGAGGAACCCAGGGAGGTTTGAATGGACCCAGTGTTGCTGAGCAAGCACATACAGTCAACCAGCATTGGCCAGCAAAATGCCAGGGCACATGAGTGGCGGGGAGGAGCTCAAAACCATGTCTGGAGATTTCTGGAAGCAGGCATTTCATGAGACAGAACTGCACTGTTGACTGTGGTACAAGAGATGGGTTTTGAAAGGAGGAGGAATAATCAGAAGTGCAGTTGATCCCAAGGTGAACCGGGAGTAGTGCAGCAAGGAATCTCAGCCATCAGTGTTCACATGTCTGAAATAAATAGAAAAGTTCTCAAGAAAACTTGCAGAGATCTAAGCAATCCTGTGCTTATATGAGTACGATGTATGAGTTGCTTATGAAGAAAACCAGTTATTTTGCTGAATTCAGGAAAATGTGTGAAACAATCCATCAGATTTGGAATGAGATGTTGGACTGATTAAACACAAATGTAATTAGCTCTTTCTCTTTGCTTATTTAAAATTCTGAGGAAGCAGGAGAGAGGGCTGCTGAAGAACTGAACTACTGTATTACACAAGTGAAAAATGCATTGTTCTGTTTACAGACTGCTCTGTAGCTCTAATCTTGAACACCAATGAGGAACTTTACCATCAGCAGAGCTAAATAAGAACAACCTAGTCATTGTGTCTTAGCAGTTTGCTTATTGCTGTAAAAACACAAAGTTCTTGTATTTATTTATAAAGGATCTAGAGTGCAGTACAAGCTCCTGTGACTAAAGGAGCTGTCCTCCAGTGTAATTTAAATTTTCTTGCTCATTCGTAACCACAACCACAAGGTTAAACTGACCTTCTCTGTTCTTCTGAGTTTCATCCCTGAAAAATGTACTGAACTTCCACCCCTGCCAAAACTAAGGATATTCCCTTCACATCAATTTTAAGGCCAATACAGAACCGTATCCCAGGTATGTAACTAAGCCTTAGTCATGTGACAAAATTCTCTCTTGAGAATTATATCCTAGTGGTATGAAAATTAGCATATCAGCCTCAATCCTTCTTGATGACACTGCAAACACTCAAACCAAAAGAATGAAAAGCTTGAAGGAGGTACATTGTTCTCAGACCACTACAACAGGAAAGGAAAACATTGCATGAGATGTCAGATCAGGCTTCATGAAGGGAGCCAAGAGCTCCAAAAAGAAGGCTCTGTCTTTGCTCCTTGAGTGTCCGGGATCTTCCAGCACCCTTTCCTTGGGCAATACCAATTCAGGAGGGTCTGACCCAATGCAGTACTTTTGACTGCAATAGGCAGTAGAGAAAGGTGTTTAGACACGTTCAGAAAATTAGATTTTTAGATTTGGAATTTGACAAACAGTGCTCTGATTTCTCACTTTTGAAACACTGTGCTGTGTAACTAACCCTAACCCTAATATATCAGTCCAAGTGGCATCCCATTCCCAAATAACAGGATTGAGTTGCAACTTTAAGTTAGGCACTGATGGAGACTAAGCCTTGAATAGAAGTTAAATTTATGCATATGCACATACAGATATATCTTTAGATAAGAAGCTACTGTACTGGATGCACTGACACATGGCTGTCATACAGAAAGGGGAAACATACCCATGACAAACAGGCGCATATTATTATTTTGAGGCCCTGTGATGTAGTATTTATTTTCAGGCAGTACTGCACTAGGTTTCTCTTTCTTGAGTTTCTTTTTCCTCTAGAAGAAAAAGAAACTTAGCAAGTTCTGCAAAGCAGTCAATCAATGTCTGGATTTTGTCCAACTTACTCAAGTACATGAGAATGCATGGGAGAAAAGGGTTGATTATTAAAAAGTCAAGCCTTATAGAAAGTAAAGGAAAAATATCAGCAATTGTTTTAGATATTCTTCTTACTTACTCTCAGTCCTTTAACAGGATTGTTTAAAGGCATGTTAAACTAATTGTGAAATGTATTTATCAGTTCCATTACACTGCCAAATTAGTGTCAATAGGAAATTCATTATACCAGAGACAAGATCTCCATCGGCTTTGTGTGGTTTCTTTTTTTTAATACTCTGCAGTGAAAGCATAATCCATCAACATTCAGAGTGGGGAAGAAATCTAAAAAAAATGAGAAGGAAACTTGAAATGCCAAATACCCATGTTAGCAAACTCCGTTCTATGTCTTAAAACATCTGAATGCAAATGGCAACGAAATGGTCTTGAAATATCTCCAAGCACCTTTGTCCTTAGAAGATACTGCATGTATATCACATAGGAGAGCACAGAAAGTGTTTACAGCACCCTGTTCTGCTAG
The DNA here is from genome assembly GCA_032466535.1 of Forpus xanthops. Classification (NCBI taxonomy): domain Eukaryota; kingdom Metazoa; phylum Chordata; class Aves; order Psittaciformes; family Psittacidae; genus Forpus; species Forpus xanthops. Next base: position 77,839 of record JASSUY010028678.1, on the reverse strand, counting down.
ACTTGCCCTCTTAACATGAGCAACTTGATTGGTTTTTATTTCTCATCTTTCTGATGTCAATTTCGTAGTTCAGGCAACTAAGGCTACACCAGGTGGAATAGCAGGCCGTTTGAAACACATACCCTAGCTGTGGGTCATATAATACATGTATCATCTCCAGCCTTGGTATCAAAGGGGACATATAAGGCAGAAGACAAATCATGGTGCTGCGTCTTCACTTCCCAGCTAGGAGCTCACACCTGTATTTTTGTCTACATTTAGAGAATCCAGCTCATCTTGGCAGTTGCTGGTTCTTGCTCCATCTGGCACCTTTGTCTGCTGCATTACCAAAGTGTGCAGTAGCATGGCCATCTTAGCTCAAGCCAGCTACCTCAAGTTGCAAGAGCACCAAAGTGAGGCCATGCAGGCTTCAGCACAGGCTGTCAGAAGAGTATAATGATGAGGACTCGCATTTTTATTGTGAACAGTGTATTAAAAGCCCACGTTAGTACATTTTCACTGCTTCTGTTACCAGTGATAGCTTGCATAGATGTGCTATCTCTTCATTTTGCTGTGTAGATAGATTCTTTCCACATGTCCCTTCCTCCCACTGGCCTTTCCACAACACAGTGGGATTTTGTCACATTCTAACATATTTTTCTCCCCATCCGCACGTTTTTCTTTGGAAAAGCTCATAGCAGAGAGTGATGGTGCTGAAGTTTAGTACGACACCATCTGTTTAGCGATCCCAGCCTGGTTTCCAATAGCCCACCTGAAATACGTAGTGACACTCAGTCTTTCCTTCTACTGGAGCACTAGCTGGGCAAGCCACTTTGCTTCTTTGTGGTGTAAATGAGCACAGCCTTCCTGAATAAGTCTTCTTTCACAGCAAACACTTGCAAATTTTTCCATCAACTTCTACAGAGCCAAGATATCACTCAGAATATCCTTGCTTCCACCATCAAGTATTTCATAAGCACACCTGTAATCCCAAGGTAGGTGATAGGACTGGTCCTGACAGTGCAGGACCCCTCTATGGCTACTCCAGCTTTCTCTAGCCACAAGCCTGATTGCATGCAGTTCAGTGCTGTAGCCAAGTCTGACATAGCATGGTGTAAGGCAGCAACAGCACAGCAAATTTTGCAGATCAGCAGCAGCTTGTAGCTCCCCCATTAATGAGACAGAGGGGTGGAAGATGTGGGTTATGTTGCTGCTACACTGACATGTGCTCTGGGAAGCATGCAATGCATAGAGAAGTACTGAGAGCTACGTAGAGCTCCTTGGTACTTCAGCTGTTGCAGCATAAAATAAACCCTAAGGACATATAATATGGCCTTTGCTAGGAAAGGAAATTAAAAGATCAAGAACAACAAACACCCTCCTATGCTGAATATTGTCTACAGATTCCCCCACAACCTGGCCAAACAGACCCCCTAACCACAGCCAAGCTAATATCCAATTGGTGCGCACCAATCCATTCTGAAAAGTGACAGGATCAAATATCCTTTTTTCCCATTAACACTCTGTTTTTGGCTTCATCTTTTGCCACTATAAACCATGAAAAGCAAGCAAGAAAAAAAATAAATCTCAAGAAAAAGTTGATAGCATGATAAGCTAATTAGCAAGCGTTCCTCAGAGTGTTAGCCCCATGTAATAACTACTGACCTGTTTGGGTATATTTTCAAATGCTCTTTCTTTTTTTTGGTGTTGGCTTGTTCTGCAACTTCAGATTAAGCAGTTGCCTTAAAGCCTTCGTTTTACAGTATGCATTGCACTCACCCATCTGGCATCTTTATGTTGTATAATACAAGGGAGAGCACAGTATGTGGCATAAATTACAGGCAAGAGGAATGTAACAGCAGAGCATGTAGGGTAAATTAAAGCAAGCATTCTCCATGGCCCATAGCAGAGAAGGGCAGAACAATTTTGCATCATAAATACAGGAAAACATGTGTTTTAAAATTAGAAATTAAGAAAAAAATAAATAAAAAAGATATGCCCTTGGAGGCAGGCAGCTTGTTCCTAGTGGCAGCAGCAACCATGACAGACCACATGAAGGATAAAAGAAAGGGGTAATGCTAGATAACAAGAGGCAACAGACTGCAGTAGAAGGACAAAGAAAGAAACCAACTGCTGAGATGGAGCAAGCCCCAGTGGACTTTTAAAAACAAGAGTGCAAATTGAAAATGAAAGGAGCAAAAAGCACACACAGATTTGAGGATGGAAACCATTCTTTTTTTTTTGTGGCATGAATGTATGTAATGCACACCATTTGATAGTAACATAGGACTTAACATCAAAGGGTTCATAAATAGTATCTATTGACCATGGTCTGGTGAACCCAATCCCAGGAGGCTTGAGTTTCTGTTCTGAAGTTCCAGAACTGCTAACCATTCTATGCCTCTGTATCATCATGTTGGGCTTGTGTGTACATGTCTCTATGTGTGTGTGTTCGTGTACGCACACATGCATGTATAGGGAAGAAGGAGAGGAATAATTAGGTTCCTGAGCAAACTCTGCTTGTTAGCACAAGCCACAGCATTTGCTCTGTGTCTTAACTCTCCTGTCATGGGTATCCTACTTGTTGTTGCAGGCTAGACCCTGATCCTTTCTGAAGTGCTCATGGAGTGCTTTGCTTTCATCAGGCAGCTAGGACAGGTGAGGTTTACAGCACCTCAGAGCAAGGATATGGTGCAGAGAAGGGTGTAGTGGCATGTAGCTCTGATACTGCACATTGCTTCCTTCTACTCAGCACTGAGCTTGTAGGGATGTGCCAAGTGCAGCCTCCTCGTATGTGAACTTCCATGGCAGCTTATGCCAATATAGATCAGGGCTGTTGCTCTTCTACTATCTCTCCATGGCCCTTCCCTCATGCCAGAATTGGTGCTCATGATGCTGCACTGTGAATCCCTTCAGGGAGCTGATTCTGCTAAACTAAGTTTACCAGCAAAAGGTGGTTAGTTTTGCATCAGTCCTACTTTTCTTGCTGCGATGCAGTTATTCAAGCCCTGAGGCAGTTTAAGCCACTGAATGGGCAATTGGAGGTCTGTGTTGGAGGTGTGGGGCCATGGCAACTTCAGTTTAGATGAGATTAAACCACCATGGAACAGTATTCTGGTTCTGTTTTCCTTTCCTACCCTGAGTTGTTTTTGTCAATCTAGAGTATGTTTTTCTCAAGGCAGGGAGTGTTTCCCATTATGTGTTTCTGCATTGCCTAGCAAGTTGGAACCCTGATCTGAGGTGGAAACTTGAGGCCCCACCATAGTACAAATAATAAATGTAACACAGTGAAGAACAGATGCATTCACATATGGTGTATTATAATTCAGACAAATAAAAATTCTTATGTTTTATGTTAAAATCATTCTATATGTGCCACAGTTAGCATGAAAACTGAAAACAAAAACAAAACTGTGAAGAGTTAAGGCATCTAAGAGTACGTAGAATCACAGTATCATTTAGGTTATAAAATACACTGAAGATCATGGAGTCCAACTATTGACCTAACACTGCCAAGTCCACCACTAAGTCATGTCCCTAAGCACCACATCTACATGTCTTCTAAATACTTCCAGGGATGGTGACTCCACCACTTCCCTGGGCAGCCTGTTCCAATGCTTGACAATCCTTTTGCTGAAGAAATTTTTCCTAATATCCAGCCAAAATATCCCATGACACAACTTGAGCCCATTTCCTCTTGTCCCCTTGCTTGTTACTTAGAGAAGAGATCAACACCCACTTCGCTAACAACCTAATTTTAAGTAGTTCTAGAAGGCTGTAAGACCTCTCCTCCGTCTCCTTTTCTCCAGGCTAAACAGCACCAGTTCCCTCTGTCTCTTCTCATAAGGCATATCCTTCTTCTGCATCCACAAACATCCTTTCCAGCCTAAGCAGGCATCTCCTTAGCCAGCCAGCCTGTTGACTGCACATGCATACATTGGGCTGTACATAAAATGTCTACAACTTCTTCATCTTGCGTAACTCTCAAAGAGCACAACATTTTGTTCTTTTTGAGAACACAGTCCCTAATGAGAGCATCATCCCACGTCAGTTTACATTTCATTCGCACTGGACATGGAGTAGGGATCATTGTAACAGAGTATTTTTTCCTGTGCTTTGCTAGCATTGGTAAAAATAGCAGCAATGGCTATTTGCAAAGAGGAAAGTTGCTTGTGGCAATCTCCAGAATTTAGTATTATTTAACTCTTTTGGAAGAGGAACCTTTAGATAAAAGAAATAATATATTTTTAGAGAGTTTTATCCACATGGTAATTCTAAATTGAATTACGTAAGTCAAGATATCACAGGCTGATGGAGGTAAAATATTCTTAAAGCATATGTTTAATTTTTTCTTTTTTTCAATCTCACTAATTCATACTTTGCTATGTCGGATTTTCTGAAAATTCATTCTGTATGTCACACATAAATGCTGTAAATTTTGGAAGGTTGCTTTACATGACTTAAAAATAATTAAATGGCTTAATACCTGTTTTGAGCACCAAATTCCCATTAAGCTATAAAAATCACTAGCTTTGCCTCCATGATAATTAACGTTTGTAAGTATAGGCTTAGCAAGGCTGCCTTTCAAAAAGATGATGCATTTCAGGAATACAGATTTTCATATACAAACTGGATAGACCAAACCCAGTATTTCTGACTTCTTGATACTAAGGTTTTACCAATTTGCATCCTTGCACTAATTAATGAAGCACTAAAGAAAAATAGCAGTTTGGACAATAGCCAAAAGTAGACCACAAGGAAGCATAAATCAAAGCCAATCATTCATTAATAACTAATATTAAATTGAAGTGAACCTTTTTGCAAGCAAGAAAAATAGGCAATCCTGGAAATTGTTTTACTAGCAGGTCTTTATCCCACTTTTCCTTTCCTTGGCAACTAGAGTTCAAAATCAAAAGGAGAGTGACCAGCAGGTCGAAGGAGGTGATCCTGGCCCTCTACTCTGCTCTTGTGAGATTTCACTTGGAGTATTTTGTGTAAACGTGGTGTCCTCAACGTCAAAAGGACATGGAACTGTTGGAACAAGTCCAGAGGAGAGCCACAAGGATGATCAGGGGACTGGAGCACCTCCCATATGAAGATAGGATGAGAGAGTTGGGGCTGTTCAGCCTGGAGAAGAG